>CM051002.1:794331-809331 GCA_027704905.1 Muraenolepis orangiensis
ACAATCAGGTCCTTACCTCTGACAATCAGGCCCTTACCTCTGACAATCAGGCCCTTACCTCTGACAATCAGGTCCTTACCTCTGACAATCAGGCCCTTACCTCTGACAATCAGGTCCTTACCTCTGACAATCAGGTCCTTACCTCTGACAATCAGGTCCTTACCTCTGACAATCAGGTCCTTACCTCTGACAATCAGGTCCTTACCTCTGACAATCAGGCCCTTACCTCTGACAATCAGGCCCTTACCTCTGACAATCAGGTCCTTACCTCTGACAATCAGGCCCTTACCTCTGACAATCAGGTCCTTACCTCTGACAATCAGGTCCTTACCTCTGACAATCAGGCCCTTACCTCTGACAATCAGGTCCTTACCTCTGACAATCAGGTCCTTACCTCTGACAATCAGGTCCGCCCCGGCTGCCACGCTGTTCCCCGCTGTGTGGACCATGCATACATATTTTCCAGAATGCTTCAGCTGAACGTTCCGTACCATCAGGTCACCTGCCGACACCTAATGACAAGGTGTACGTATTTAATCACCTTTTCAGCGTGGGGGTGGGGTTCTGTCGATTGAAGGAGCCGCACAACTAAGATATCCAAAAAAATATATAACCTGCAGGACTTTTCCAACATATTGACAGAGAAAGAACATGTTCGCGTAGCACAAAGGCCCCCGAGGTTTGAGCGCTGACATTATGAACGCCACAATTATATTATCAAAAAAAATAAATGACACCACGATTCGATGCTCTGAGCGACAAATGAGATGTGACTCCTTGATAAGAAGAAGAAATACAACGTGAATTAACCTTTTCCAAAACTACTGGCTACCATTAAGTAGCTCATAGTAAAAACATAGTATTTATGCAGGAATTAGTATGTGCTTATAAGTGCAGTACTGACATTCTGAATAAAATGATATAACTAATAAAGTTATATGACATAACTTTTTTCTCTCTGTCTGTTAAACACTACACATACACACACACATATACATTTATATATATACAGTATATACAGTATACAAAAGATGATCTATATATGCATGTTATATCGTATACATATGTATGTTAAATATACAGTTTCACATAATAATAATAATAATAATATACAAATAACATCCAGCCCCATGTATTGCCTTACAAAATCTCTGCAAAAATACTGAATTGAAATCATTGTAGTCATTGTTGTGTTCTAACACGGTCAAATGTACCCCTCAGATTAGCACAATAGTTCTCGCTTTTCTTTAGTTTTTTTATCCCCCTTTATTCAGAACTTTGTGTATTATTTTCAGAATATATTTAATATTTGTGCCATTTTCTTCATCAGTGGTTCTTTCCTGGAAGCACATTCTTCTACAAAAATCATTGTAGCTAAAGCGGAGCATGATGAGGCCTCTCACGTACCCCTCCCACCAGGTGGAAGGGCTCCCTGCGGGGACCCAGGTCCAGGGGCTTGCCGTTGAGGAACCACTTGAAGGCGGGCTCCAGCGTGGGGTCGCTGGAGACCCCGCAGGGCAGCACGATGCTCTGGCCAACCGTGGCGTCCAGAGCAAGTGGCGGCACCACGATCCTGGTGGGTTCTGTTGGCGAAAGAGAGACAGAGAGAGACAGAGACACAGAGACACAGAGACAGAGAGAGAGAGAGAGAGAGAGAGAGAGAGAGAGACAGAGAGAAAGAGAAAGAGAGAAAGAGAGAGAGAATTTTTGAATTTTAACGACACTTTATTTTAAATCATTCTAGCATTACAACAAAAAGCATTACACAGTCAACTGTACATAACACTCATCCTCCTTTCAAGAAACCTACACAAACTATTTGATAAACAATTTTTAAAAGCACAAAAAACAACAAAAAAAAAAACAACACCACCAACAAAGAAAAACTCAAATCAGCTCAGTTGCCAATACCAGCTCATCTACTCCAGAGCACAACACTCCTTTATGTGCCCATATATCGGTGAACTGATCTAGGTTGTTCATTGCTCTATAATAATTAAAATCTATGCTCAGTCTGGCTTTGATCATCTTTCTGAACAGACATACAGCATAATGATCCAAGACCTGTTCCATCTTGTTCCTCCTACTGAGATACACAGCCATCTTTGCTCTCCCTAAAATGAAATAAAAAAAGATGACACTTGCTTTTTTCTTTTCTACTGTATCTAAAACCCAAAATGTACCTCTCTTTCGAGAACACCTCTTCACCAGACTGGAAAAGTCTCTCTAGTAACACTAACAGAGGCAGCAGCCTGGAACAGTCCAGAAAACAGTGGAAAACTGTTTCCCTTTGCGCACAATAAGGACAGTCATGTGAGACAGGGTTCAATAGGGAAATAAAAGCATTGACAGCCACTATGCCATGTAAAACCCTCCACTGCACTTTTAAAAGTCTCATCCCCTTAAAACACTCCCAGATATTTAAAACCTCCCTTCTTCCAATGCAGGCCCCCTACCCCTACCTACCGTGAGTGCTTCGCTCTTCCCCCAATTGACCTTAGCCGATGAAATCAAAGCAAAACGTCCCACATTTTCAACTAACACATTGATATCCTCCTGTTTATTTATGAAAATAACCAAGTCATCTGCATATGCTGATAGCTTAAATGGTGTGATGCATCCAGGGACACTTACACCAGAGATGCCTGCCCTGAGTCTGTGTAGCAGGGGTTCAAATGCCAGGGAATACAGCATTCCCGACAAAGAACACCCCTGCCTAATACCCCTCTGGATTTTAAAAGGAGCACTCAAACCACCATTAATCTTTAGCACACTCTCAATGTTACTGTACAAGGCCTTGATCTTGGCTATGAGACCTGGGCTGAAACCAAAGGCCTCTAGAGTATGGCGCCGTACGAGATGGCTGCCGTGTCGCGAGCTCCCGCACGACGACGCAGTTTTTTGTTATTTATTCTTTTTATCGCAACTATTTTAGTTCAGGAAGTTAGCAGCAAGTTCACTTATAAGTTTTGCACACTTCGGGAGATCAGATCGACAGTCGCTCGCCGCCTACCGGAGTTTTTTCATTCTTTCGACTCGGACGTCCCGCCCGAAGTCACAGCTGGATTATCTCCGACCATCTTGGGCACGATTACACGCAAGCGTCGCCGGAGGAAGCGAGGGAAGCGAGCCGGCGTGCTAGTCAGGCTGAGACGTCGATCCGATCGCCCCCCACTACCCACCATTCTACTGGCTAATGTACAGTCTCTGGACAATAAGTTAAGCAAACTACAGGCTCGTATTCAATTCCACCGGGAAACTAAGGACAACTGTATCATCTGCCTTACGGAGACATGGATGTCGGAGGGGGTAACCGACGCAGCTATCGAGCCGACGGGCTTTTCCGTACACCGGGCGGACAGAACAAAGGATCTCTCCGGTAAAGATCGCGGAGGGGGGGTATGTCTCATGATAAACAGATCTTGGTGCAACCAAAGTCATGTACATCCCCTCAAGTCTTTCTGTTCCCCGGACCTGGAGTACCTGATGCTTATGTGCCGTCCACACTGGCTACCTCGGGAGTTTACAGCGGTAACCGTGACCGCTGTTTACATTCCCCCACAAGCCAACACGGACACAGCGCTGAAGGAACTGTACGGGGCTATCAGCGAACAGGAGTCGGCACACCCCGAGGCTGCTCTCATCGTGGCGGGGGACTTCAACAAGGCGAACCTGAAGAAGGTTCTCCCGAAGTTCTACCAACACATAACGAGCAACACACGGGGCGAGCGGATCCTCGACCACTGCTACACTCCCTTCCGTGATGGCTACAAGGCCCTCCTCCGCCCACCGTTCGGCAAATCAGACCACCGCTCTATCCAGCTACTCCCCGCCTATAGGCAGAGACTGAAGCAGCAACCGATCGCTGTGAGGGAGGTCCAATGCTGGTCGGACCAATCAGACTCTACGCTGCAGGATTGTTTTGATCACGCTGACTGGCACATGTTCCGCGTTGCCTCGGACAATAACATCAACGAGTACACGTCGTCGGTCACCGGGTTCATCAAGAAGTGCATAGATGACGTTGTTCCGACCAAGTCGGTTCGGATATATCCCAACCAGAAACCGTGGATTAACGGCGATGTTCGCGCTGCCCTACATGCGCGTAACGCCGCCTTTGGTTCCGGGAATACGGAGGAATATACGAGAGCCCGTTACGACCTCCGTAAGACCATCGTCACTGCCAAGCGGGAGTATAAGGATAGAGTGGAAGATAAATTCAAGAACCACGATGCGAGGGGTATGTGGCAGGGGCTGCAGACGATAACGAACTTCAGAGGGAGAACCAGTTGTGTAGAGAACTCCTCTACCTCCCTGCCAGGAGAGCTAAATACATTTTTTGCTCGGTTCGACGTAAACGGCAGCCCGCCGAAGCCAGCACCGACTGAGGAGACCAGCCAGCTGCGCATCTCGGAGGCGGATGTGCGCCGCACCTTCAAGCGGCTGAACATCCGTAAGGCGGCAGGCCCCGACGACATCCCGGGCCGCGTCCTCAGAGCATGCGCAGACCAGTTGGCAGGAGTCTTTGCAGACATCTTCAACCTCTCCCTGTCCCAGGCTGTTGTCCCCGCGGTCTTCAAGATGTCCACCATCGTGCCTGTCCCTAAACAACCCAAGGTAACATGCCTGAATGACTATAGACCTGTAGCCCTCACCTCGATCGTTAGCAAATGCCTCGAGAGGTTGGTCAAGGACTTTATTTGCTCCGTGTTACCTACCACGCTGGACCCATGGCAATTTGCATATCGTCAAAATAGATCCACAGACGACGCAATTGCCATGGCCCTCCACACTGCCCTTTCCCACCTGGAGGGAAAGAACTGTTATGTGCGAATGCTGTTTGTGGACTACAGCTCAGCATTCAACACAATAGTTCCTGCCAAGCTCGACACCAAGCTGAGAGGTCTAGGCGTACCCCCATCCACGTGCAGCTGGATACTGGACCTCCTGTCGGACCGCCGCCAGGTGGTGAGGATGGGCAGCACCACATCAGAGCCACTGACCCTCAACACAGGAGCCCCCCAGGGATGCGTGCTGAGCCCTCTCCTCTACTCCCTCTACACCCACGACTGCATGGCTATGCACAGCTCCAACGTCATCGTCAAGTTTGCTGACGACACGACAGTGATGGGCCTGATCGCCGGCGACGACGAGACAGCCTACAGGGAGGAGGTCGGATCGCTGGAGCAGTGGTGCCAGGAGAACAGCCTCGCCCTCAACGTCAAGAAGACCAAGGAGCTGATCGTGGACTTCAGGAGGCAGAGGGGAGAGCACAGCCCTATCTCCATCGACGGCGTTGCAGTAGAGAGGGCAGCAGCTTCAAGTTCCTCGGCGTGCACATCTCCGAGGACCTCACATGGTCCACGCACACCACACACGTGGTGAAAAGGGCCCAACAACGCCTGTATTTTCTCAGGCGTCTGAAGAAATTCAGCATGGGCCCCCGCATCCTGAGAACATTCTACAACGGCACCATCGAGAGTGTTCTTACAGGGTGTATCACCGCCTGGTACGGGAACTGCACTGCACTCGAGCGCAGAGCGCTTCAAAGGGTGGTGCGGACGGCCCAGAATATCGTTGGAGGTGAGCTCCCCTCCCTCCTGGATATTTACAATCAGCGGTGCGTGGCCAAGGCCAAACGAATTATAAAAGACATTGCCCACCCCAGCCACGAACTGTACTCACTATTACCGTCAGGCAGGCGATACCGCAGTATCAAGTGCCGTACAAATAGGCTTAGAGATAGCTTCCACAGTCAGGCCATCAGGCTGCTGAACAAGGGCGTATAACATATAACAATGTATATTTTATTACATTGATTTATATATACATATTGCTCTTTTCTGTGCTGATTTTTGCATTTTATAAATTGCATTTTTATTTTTTATTTCAAATTTTTTACTTTATTCTATTTTTATCTATTTTTATCTTATTTTATAACTGCTGTCTGTCGTCGGGTATTGCACACAAGATTTTCACATCACTGCTTTATACTTGTGTAAACTGTGAAGTGACAATAAACTTGACTTGACTTGACTTGACAAGTACTGGTGTTCAACCCTGTCAAAAGCCTTTTCCTAATCTATGGAAATAAGACCAGTTTCCAAACCCAATGCACTAGAGATGTCCAAAAAATCCCGAATCAGAAAAACATTGTCACTGACCAACCTGTCAGGCACACAATAGGTCTGGTCACGATGGATCACCTGCCCCATTACCTCTCTCAGCCGGGAGGAGCTTGTACTCGGAACTCGGTACACAAAAGTGAGACAGGCCTCCAGTTCTTGATCTCCATTAAGTCTCCCTTCTTTGGCAACAGCGTGAGTACTGCCCTCCTGCAGCTCAGCGGCAGCTGTCCTCCAGTAAGACTGTCTCTGAGCACCATCAGGAGGTCCTCCCCCATCACTGACCACATGGTCTTATAGAACTCTACAGGTAGTCCATCTATACCTGGAGCTTTCCCATTTTCCATGCTCTGCAGGGCAGTATGGAGCTCATCAAGAGACACATCCGCCTCCAGCTCTGCACTGGACTCTTGTTCTACCTTTGGTAGGCCTTCATAGAAACCATGAGATACCTCCTGCTGCTCTCCAAGTTCAGACTGGAAGAGGCTACTATAAAATCCTACAGCATGCCTCCTGATGTCAGTGGACTCAGACAATATCTGACCTGTGTCTGAGCGCATGCTGTGGATGAGCCTCTTCTGCCCATTCTTGCGCTCCAGACGCCACATTTCCAGAAGAAACGGGAAGATGCATCCATCTCCGAGATGTTTCTGAAACGTGACCTCACCAGAGCACCCTGTGCTGAAATACCTAACAGGTCAGCCAGAGCAGACTTTTTAGCTTTGAGAGCCCCAATATGGCCTCGATCTCCTGTGGATTCTGCTAGCTCTTGAAGCTCCTCCACATCAGTCTCCAGAGCCTTCATAGATCTGGCGATATCTCTGGTAACATTTTAAGTGCACTGTTGGCAAAACTGCTTAATCTTGCACTTCCCCACATCCCACCACTGCTGTAGTGAGGTAAAACTGGCCTTTGTCTGCTTATGAACCTTCCATAAGAAAATAAAAGCATCCCTACAATTTTGATCAGTTAAAAGAGACGTATTAAAATGCCAGTAAGCACTTTGTGGCTTTACACACTTGATCAAAACAGAGCAGTACACAAGAGAATGGTCAGTAAAATCAACAGGGGTTATATAACAATTGTTAAAAACACTAAAATGATGTTTAAAACAATAAAACCGATCAAGTCTGGCCATTGATAATAAATTATCCCTAGTGTGAACCCATGTGTATTGCTTCTGTTTTTGATGCAATGGTCTCCACACATCACACAGCTCATACGTCTCAATCGCCCTAGAGAGACGACTACGAGATGCAGAGTGAGGCTCCTGGTGGTTCCTATCTAACACAGGGTTAACAGTACAGTTAAAATCCCCTCCCAGAAATAAGAACTCTTCATTATCACAACCCTTAATAACATCAGCCAAAGAATCTAAAAAACACACTCGTTCCAAACCAACATTTGGGGCATATACAACAATAAATACCATTTTCACCTTCTCATATAATACTCTTACTTTATACAACAATAAATACCATTTTCACCTTCTCATATAACACTCTTCCTTTTAAAAGACGTCCCTTCACAACCTCCTCAATCTCACATGACTGTGGCAAAAAATGTCTGGAAGATAAAATCCCCACTCCACCACTATTACTGGTGTTGTGGCTTAAAACTATTTCTCCCTTCCATTCTCTTTTCCAAGCCACTGTGTTATCCTCAGTGCTGTGTGTCTCTTGGATAAGCATCACATCAATATCCTTTAACTCCATTAGTTGATAAAGAGATGGCCTCTTTGCATCATCTCTTGCACCATTTAGGTTTAGGGTACCTACTTTAAATTCTGCCATGAGAAAATATCCAAACTGCAGGACATAAAGTATTAAAAAGAGACCAGATAACTTAACCCTCATTGGAGATTTTTGATCTTGACCTTTGAACATGTTTCCTTAAACGATAAATCTCCTGATCAGAGAAACCTTCTTCGTTCATGTCATTGCGTTTCATTAGCCACTTAACGGACTCAACAAATAACTTTACGTCAGGGAAAAAACTTTCCACCTTAACTGCCCTTGAGCCTTTAGTATCCTGTAGAAAACTTTTAATTCTAGTTAAAGAATAAGCATCCCTCCTGTCAGCCTGAGACTGAGTGGGAGGCAGAGACTCCACATCATCACTGAAGTCACAGTCTTCACTGTCGTTGTCAACCTCCTGCTCTGGTTATTTTGCTCTAGAGTCAGATTGACTGACCTCAGTCTTCCTTTTTTGGGCAATTTTGGTACCATCAGCATCAAGTTCCATTTCCTCCTCATTTATGATACACTCTGCTTCTCCAGTAGCTAGTCCAGCCCGTTTGCCTAGTCTGGTTCTTTCTTCACCTCTGACCCCTGCCTTCTGACCTCCCACTTCTTCACCCTCCTCGACCACAGTGACTCTACCAGGCCTCTCCCCTCCCCCTGCTCACCCTGTTCCTCCCCCTCTACCAGGTCTCTCCCCTCCGCCTGCTCACCCTGTTCCTCCCCCTCTACCAGGTCTCTCCCCTCCCCCTGCTCACCCTGTTCCTCCCCCTCTACCAGGTCTCTCCCCTCCCCCTGCTCACCCTGTTCCTCCCCCTCTACCAGGTCTCTCCCCTCCCCCTGCTCACCCTGTTCCTCCCCCTCTACCAGGTCTCTCCCCTCCCTCTGCACCTTCTGACCTTGTCCTGTCTTCCCCACCAGACCTTCTCCTGTCCCTTTCCTCCCAGAGGTTCTCTCTCGACCCTTGTTGGTGCTTGAGCCACTTGGACCTGCCCTGGGTGATGGCGGTGTTTGGTCAGTGGGCCCAGGCCTCTTATTAGGACAGGACCTAATCATGTGACCTTCCATCCCACACCCAAAACATTTCATTGTGTCTGAAGTTCAGTTCACTTTTTTCATTTTTCAAAATCATGAAAACCTGTCTGAAAGATACCACATGCTTTAACAGAGGGGATTTACATCCCAGAGAAATCATTTTCACGAGAGAGAGAGAGAGAGAGAGAGAGAGAGAGAGAGAGAGAGAGAGAGAGAGAGAGAGAGAAAGAAGAGAGAGAGAGAGAGAGAGAGAGAGAGAGAGAGAGAGAGAGAGAGAGAGAGAGAGAGAGAGAGAGAGAGAGAGAGAGAGAGAGAGAAAGAAAGAGAGAGAGAGAGAGAGAGAGAGAGAGAGAGAGAGAGAGAGAGAGAGAGAGAGAGAGAGAGAGAGAGAGAGAGAGAGAGATAGAGAGAGAGAGAGAGGCAGGGGGAGAGAGAGAGAGAGAGAGAGACAGAGAGAGAGAGAGAGAGAGAGAGAGAGAGAGAGAGAGAGAGAGAGAGAGAGAGAGAGAGAGAGAGGGTGGAAGAAAGAACGAAAAGCAAGAAGAAGAAAAAGTGAAAGAAAGAACAAGACAAAGAAAGATGAAACAACCTTGTTTAAGCAACAATGTAAGAAAGAAAGATTGAAAGAATGAAGGAGAAAAGCAAAAAGAGGAAGCCAGGATGAAAATAAGGAAAGACAGAAAGACAAAGATAGACAAAAGCAAAGAGAGAAAATGACAGACGGACAGAAAGTAAGTTTAATACGATCAGTGCTCGAAGATCAAGTTCTCACCGTTCCCACACACATAATTAAACCTGTTGCCATCACAATTTCAACTTCCTCAAAGGGAGCCAAGGATTTTGTGTGTATAATAACCATTTGTAAAAATCTCACCATCACCCCTATTTCAATCTATTTGTTAATGATCTAAACTCTTTGTAGTACACATGCCAAATATTTGCACCACTCTTGGGCGTGAACAATAACTCACAGCTGACAAACCCGTGGAAGACTTATGCTTCTGTCAAAGCGGCGGGAACATAAAATGGCTGTATATTTCATGATCAATTTCATGCTTGGCTTGCTGTTTTTCTAACCTTAGAAAAGATTTAAACTCTCTGTTTAAAAGGTAGTGAAAGCCCACGAAGAGCAATGTACCTTTTACCACCAGCGAGCCGGAGCTGCTCGACAGTCCGAAAATGTTCCGGGCCACACAGGTGTACCTCCCCGCGTCCGATTGGCTGATGTTGGTGATGCGCAATGAGCCGTCCTCCGTGATCGCCTGTCTGAAACACAGAACTTACTCTTTACACAACATTTCCGCACCACGATCTTTATCAGCTAAATGAATTCATTTCTTCTCTTCTTTCCCCATTTCTTTCGCTGTTTGGTTCTGATTTGATTTCACGTTCTCTAGTGAAAGATGTGCCTTTAGTTTTCCTTTCTAAAGGCACATAAGGGCGTACATCTAGAGATAACAACTATGGAGCACATGTGAGGTTGGGCTGGCTTGCAGCAACAGGACAACAGGACAACAGGACAACGGGGACAACAGGACAACAGGACATCAGGACAACAGGACATCAGGACAACAGGACATAGGACAACAGGACAGGACAACAGGACATCAGGACAACAGGACAACAGGACAACAGGACATAGGACAACAGGACATCAGGACAACAGGACAACAGGACAACAGGACAACAGGACAACAGGACATAGGACAACAGGACAACAGGACAGGACAACAGAACATCAGGACAACAGGACAACAGGACAACAGGACAACAGGACAGGACAACAGGACATCAGGACAACAGGACATAGGACAACAGTACAGGACAACAGGACATCAGGACAACAGGACAGGACAACAGGACATCAGGACATCAGGACAACAGGACAGGACAGGACATCAGGACATCAGGACAACAGGACAACAGGACATCAGGACATCAGGACAACAGGACAACAGGACATCAGGACAACAGGACAACAGGACAACAGGACATCAGGACAAAACAGGACAACAGGACAACAGGACAGGACAACAGGACATCAGGACATCAGGACAAGAGGACACCAAGACAACAGGACACTGGGCTGTTAACACTCTACAGTTAAAAGACTACAGTGGAGCCAGGGCAATGCCGGTGGAATCGCTTCAGACGTCCTTATCAATGAAAAACATACAGCACAGATAGCATGGTCTAACTGCAGCCATTGGTTTGGAGATATGCAACATTAAACGTTTCTAAAGAGGGGGGGGGGATAACGTAGGCTTAAATACAACATGCAGAAAGAAACAACAAACAACATGGCAATGGAAGAACAGTCTATTTGTGTAACAGCATGAGATACATATGAGTTATCATTGTTCGTATTCAACAAGAACATTTGCAAAACACGTGTCAGCAAGGCTTTCCTAACCTTTGGTTTCATCAAAAATGAAACAGAAAAAAGGTGATTGGTGGCAGCCAGAACAGCTCAGAAATAAAATACATTTCTATGAATAAATATGTATCCACCGGCCGGCAGAGCCAAGAGCCAGTGAGCATGTCTGACACCGGGTGCTTTGCCCTGATTTATTGACCAAAATATCAAGCACTGAGTGATGGAGGCGTACTGAGGACATGACCCCAGGGCCAATGAGCTGTAAAACAAATAGAAACCTAAAGAACTATCTGCTCTGCAGACCAGAGCCGCCTGCTCTGGTCCTAGTCGCCTCCTTCTTCCTTTTCTCCTTTTCACAATGAAATCTTATCCATCCCGGGCCCGGAGTTACACTGGGGGGGGACTATGGAGATGGGGAGAGAGCATTGGGACGTTTGGATTAAAGACGCCGGCACTAACTCGGGAGATGAGAGATATAAGAAGACATCACATCCCCCCACAAACTGTAACAATACCACATTACAGACATTTGTATGGCCATGTGAAATAATGTGAATCTTTTGTCCACTCACGACGGAGCTGCACTACTATCACATTAAAAAAATAAAATACTTCACTGTTAGAATAACTACTATTAACTATTTGAAATTGTAAACACATCAAAGGTTTAGTTGCATGGTTGTTCTGTGGCCTCCTGTATCGGTCTCTGTGTTGGACCGCCCACATCACTGGGTTTCCAGGGATATTATGAAGGACAACTTCAACAGACGTGTGCTTTTAAACAACGCAGTATTGAGTCAGCTGGGCTTCAGCCGGTCGCACTGAAAATGGATTGAATATTTTTAAAAATATAAAAATAAATCACATTAGCATATGGATGACGCTGGTGCACCTCAAGGCCTCTGATGGCCTTTCAGGCTACTTTTAAATATCTCCTTCCCTGAACCTCTCCATAACAGTGACATTGGTACTGTACAAGGACCCCACCCTGACTCCATGCATATTGGATAATCCCAAGGACAGCCAACCCTCAGCACATCCTGGCTTCATGGCCGCTGCTAGAGATTGATCAAGGGGCCAAGCTACAATGAATTGTTTGGTCGGGTCACTTAACATTCCGTGGAGAAGGACGCGTGGCTTAAAGTAAGGATAATATCACGTAATGTCACGTTGGATAATATGTCACGTTGGAGTTCCTGACAAAACCTTCAACTGCTCATTGTTTCTCCCTTTATTCCCGCTAGTTAGTTTCAGAAGGATCTGAATGTGGGTTAGGGTTAGGGTTAGGGTTAGGGTTAGGGTTAGGGTTAGGGCAGTGGGCCAGCAATGGAACAACAACAAAATATTTTGAAAGATTTTCCTCTAAAACCTCGCCCACCTGGGTGTACTCATGCCACAATGACTTCCAAAGTCCCCTTGAGGTGGCCCATAAATAGCAATGAGGCACGGGGGAGGGGAAGGGGGAGGAGGGGGGGGGGGCTTCCCCTCCTCCCCCTCCCCCTCCCCCTCTTAATGCACGCTATCAGCAGCGTGATCAGCGGTGCATGCCTTACATCCCCTACCTGCTGGTGTCCTTCAATAGCTCCCCTCCTCCTCCTCCCCCTCCTCTCCTCCAGGTGATGGAGGCTTTGGGGGCGGCCCGCGGCCGACACGCCAACACCACCTCCCCCCCGCGCTGGACCAGGGTGGACTTCTTCACCGAGCTCCCAGAGAAGTCCGGCGGGGAGGCTGAGGAGGGGGCCGAGGAAAGCAGGTTACGGTTCTGCTCATTTTGTCTTCATATAATGAGTCACGGTGGGTTCAGTGGTGGATTCATAGATGTATATTCAGAGGTTGATCTTGCTCAAGGATTCCTACAGGTTAGGTTGCAGAGACGTTAGGGAGCGAACCTAGTTTGGGCCGGAAGCCGGAAAACACCCTAGCCGCTACGCTATTCTCATTAGCTCCCTTGTCCCCTCGTTACAATAATGAGCAAACTTGCTAAGCACATTTAATGGCCTTTAGAAGAAAAAATAGATATCACCCTATTAGTCTTCAGTTAAACAAGTTATCCACGCAAGCAGAACTATGGGCAGAGTTCCCTGAGAAGTGAGCATGCAGTTCATGTCTGATGTATTTGATTTGCCCAGGCATAGAAAGTAGCAGATACACGACTTACCCACAACCTTGAGCTCCGCGCTGGCATAAATGGCACTGTGTTCATTTAGGGCCAGACACTGATACATTCCTGAGTCGGCCAGGGTGACGCTGGTTATGTCCAGCCTCCCGTCTCCACAGACAATCCTTTCCTGAAAAGTGAATCCACCGTCTGATTCTCTCTTTTCCTTTTTATTTTTTATAGTATTTTATTTTTTGAGTCGGTGAATGTGACTCGATTGCTAAATGTTAATCTTGAATACGAATCCACCAGTCAACTTGCTTTTTTGTTGTAAATAAAACGTGAGGTGAATCTCATTTCTGTTTGAATCAGTGTTTTTGCTGTCGTACTTCTGAGGCATGCTGGGCAGGACTCTGTGTGGCTTTTAATTGATTTGGAGATCTGGAAACTTGCAATCTCACACAGCAGGTCGCCATGGCGCAGATGCAAACATCTGGTTTCTACTCCTGTGTAGAGCCTAACTCTGGTCTAACTCCGAGGACTGGGTTCTGGTCTATCCTCAGGGCTGGGATCTGGTCTATCTGCTAGGGCTCGTGGTGGTGTTGTGCTTGTTCTTGGTTGAGCTAAAGATGTAAGTTGCATTAATTTAAAGCAACAACAAAAAAAGTGAAAACAGTCATGTGAAGCTGGAGTGAATTTAAAAGGACAGAGGCTACACAGTGAGTGAACCTGCACTTGGCTTCTCCGACCTGCTGGCACTACAGCTCTAAACCAGCAGGTATTATTAAATAAGTGATTTCCTAAGAGGCCTCGGGGAACACACGTAAGATCCTGCACAGCATGCTTTCAAAGAAGGCAAATCAAAGGTTGAAGTTTTTCCAATTGAATGCAAAATGACGGTCCAAAGACTCCACGGCGGAAGTTGCAACGAATGTCCATAACAATATGTTAACCTCTCGGTTATTCAAAGTCAACGACACGTACCGCGGGTGCCAGAGGCTGTCCGTTCTTCAACCATCTGTAGGTGGGCGTCGGCTTCCCGCTGGCTTTACACTCCCACTGCAGATTGGCCTCCATAGCGACGGTAGCATCCTTCAACGTCTGGAGCCACTGCAGGTGTTCAACATCTGGGGATTTCACACAAACACAGGGAAGCTTTTTTTTTTTGTCTTTTCAAAATTTTCCAAAGTAAGATAATTAAGTAAAAGAATCTTGATGGGGTAATATAAATATATATAAATGCATTTCTATCATATATAACAGATGTTAGACAACATGCATAACACTTTGAGTAGGTTATTATTATCTATGTTATCCATTGGTATTTATTTACATGGAAGACTCAATATTCATACATACGTTATCCCATTCCCTTACTGTGGAACAGCAGGCGTCCCCGGGCCACGTTCCTGCCCCTCTTGTTCTCCGCTACACACTCGTACAGGCCCCCGTCCTCGGCCCGGAAGTAGGGGATCTCCAGGACCCCGATGGAGTGGTTGATCTGGATCTTCCCTGCCAGCGGACTCCCGTCGCCACGCCTCCACGAGATAGAAGGCACGGGGCTGCGGAGGTCACCCGCCGAGCAGCGGAGAGAGGTCACCCGCCGAGCAGCGGAGAGAGGTCACG
>CM051002.1:821831-901831 GCA_027704905.1 Muraenolepis orangiensis
CACACACACACACAACACACACACACACACACACACACACACACTAAGATGAACAATTACACACAAACTCAGACACAGACACATACATACACAAACACTAAGATGAACAATTACACACACACACACACACACACACACACACACACACACACACACACACACACACACACACACACACACACACACACACACACTAAGATGAACAATTACACACAAACTCAGACACAGACACATACATACACAAACACTAAGATGAACAATTACACACACACACACACACACACACACACACACATACACACACACACACACACACACACACACACACACACACACACATACACACACACACACACACACACACACACACACACACACATAAGAGTAAGTAAGTCGGCACTCTCTCTTATATGTATACCAATCTCTCTCAAGTCTGTTTAATAGTCTTATTTTAATAGTTTAATATTTTTTTTTTTTTTAACCTTGGAAGAGGCGTGACACTATTTTAGCAAGTCTCTGGCCTTGAGAAGGACTGAGAGCACACCCCTCACCACGCATCACCCTCTTAGTGTGGGGGTGTTTGTAAAGAATAGTTGTAGTAAACAGAGCATTTATTTAGCCTAAAGGTTTGTAGGTACAACTTGTGGCAACAGCAAGTTGAATTGGAATTCAATTGGCATTTGACATGCTTTAAACGGTAAGGTAATAGTGTGTGTCTTTGTAGTCGTAGTAGTCTTAGTAGTAGTAGTAGTAAACAGTGTATTTATTTGGCCTAAAGGTTCAATTCCAATAAGGTACAAATTGTGCCAATAGAAAAGTTGAAACGGTTAAGATAATCTCACAATATAACAAACTAAAACAGCATACAAGACAGTCAAAACCAGAACAAACACATGACACACATACAGTGACTAAAGGTACACACATACAAACAAACACACATAAACACACACACCCCAACTCACACACAGGCATGCATCAAATTGTACACAGGAGTACACACGCACACACGCACAAACAAACACACAAACACACACACACACATCAAATTGAATAAACAGGCACTCTCACCCGCACACCCACCCACACACAGGCACACACGCACACTTTCACAAACACATCGAGACAACATTCATTAATATGATTTTCCAGCGGCTGTACATCAATAATAGACAGAGAGATGTAGATATGCCCCCTGCTTCCTGTCAGCTTCCTTCAGTCCGCTTTGATGCGATGCCTGTTACACGCCGCCATGTTTACACCCCCGCTCCGCAGCACGGCACACACAAACAGCTGACTCCACATGAAACGCTAAATCAATGAAGTTCCAAGTATAAATAACAGCACAATGAACCCCATGCTCCAAAGACTGTATACATTTAAATACATCTGTCTGACGGCTTGTAAACGGCCTGGCTCTCTGGAGCTTGGGAGACGATATCTGTCAAGCTGGCTTCGTCAGCGGTCTGTTTCTGAGGCGCCCAGTAGACCTTCCCCTGGACCAGACAGCAGCATAGGACCCGGAGAGGACGCGGAGAGGACCCGGAGAGGACCCGGAGAGGACCCGGAGAGGACACGGAGAGGACCCGGAGAGGACCCGGAGAGGACCCGGAGAGGACCCGGAGCGCCAGGTGAGCTGTTGACTGAGGCAGAACTCTTTCTTTTTCTTAGTTTTCTGTTTTGGGCGGCCCAGTCTTTGGAGGGGGGGGGGGCAGATTACCATGCAATTTACATTGCACTTTAAGTAATTATAGTTGGGAATGGATTCTGCGTACATTTTTATAGCGTTTGCCACCGCAGAGAATTTCCTTAGAAAACATGATGGCAATCAAGGAGGAAGAGGACGGAGCGCTTATCTTCTTCTTACTGAGTAAACTAAATGTAAGAGTAACCAGTCCGTGTTGACATTAAACCATAGGGATCAAACACCTCGAGGGCCTGGTGAAGAGATCAGGCTTCAGCTATGGGTTAGGGATGGCTAAGGGAAGGCTAAGGGATGGCTAAGGGAAGGTCAATGGGAAGGCCTGTTTGCTTGGGTTTTCATGAGTGCAGTTTAAAATGTTTCTGTGTATCTTGTACTTTGTTTTGCCCGCCAGTAAACATCTACTAAATAATATGAATTGGCCTATTCCGAAATAAAAGCTAAAGAACAAAGAAAGAAGAAGAGATAAAGAAGCCACAATTTGCACAGCAGGGGACCTTAGAAGCAGATAGCAACTAATAGTTAGGATTCATGTTCTAATAATCTCTCTCAATAGGAAGAGTTGGGCACATCACACCTGTGCCCTCTATAAGGGCCAGAGCTCCATGACTCAGGCTGGTCCTATGTATCAGATCAGGTGACATCAAAGAGCATGAGGGACATCTTACCAGACAGGCACTCTTTGAGAGACAGAAGGATTAACAGTTCCCATGGCAACAGTTTCATTTTTCCAAGGTCAAAGGAGTCTCTTTCTTCCCATCCAGTTTCCGGTGGAGTGGAGTGGAGGGGTGGAGGGGTGGGGGGGTGGGGGGGTGGAGCCTGTGTTTCCTTCTCCTCGTTTGGCTGTGGAAGAAAGAGCACACAGAGAAGTGAGCATCTCGGATTTTTCGCCCAGTCGACAGTCAAGCTTTCAGGCTTCTTCAGGCTCTGAAATGAAACGGCTCCAACTTGAGGGGGAAGAAAAACCTCCCGGCAAGCCGTTTTAATAAGGCATTCATCTTCCTGAGCAGATCCCACGCTTTAGGGTCAGTTCACTGCTGATCCCCAGGAGGAAAGATTTAGCAAAAAGGAGCTCTCCCAGGAGCGAATGGAGGGTGTGAGGAGAAGGAGAAGGAGGGGAACGCACACATTTGAGGAGTGAAGGACCGACAAAAGATGAACACAGCAGATTCCTGCCCACGGCAGAGCATGATGTTAGTGCAATGTTCACTATGTTCACTATCGGTTCAACATATTAGAAGTTGCTTGAAATTGATATGAGTCTTTTTACTTTCCAGACTCGGAGCGCCTATATCGCAAAGGTGCAGAATACATTTCAGAATTACATTTTATGACTTTTATGCCTGGATATGTAGAATGTCAAGATAAAATCCCCAAATTATTGGTCTCAAAAGTTCATCCACCATTATGTATTTATTAATATTATTCATTTATTTCAGATAATTATGAGGATTTACACAATCCTTATAATTGGATTGTTGAGAGAATGTGTGTTTTAAAATGTGCGTTCGTTATTTTAATGATAAAGAAATAAGGCTTCTAGATTAAATATACACTAGAGAGTAGATACAAATCGTTTTAGACTTTATCATATACCCTTTGGTTTCTAGATGGAGAAGGTCCTTGAAATTGAGACAACATTTGTTTAAACTTTGTAATTGGCCCCAGAGTCTATCAGAGTGTAAAACATCTGGCCTCCTAAGTGACGGCTTCACGAAGTTCTGCTTCAATGTAAAAGGCTGTAAATGTTCAAAGAGGTTATTCCTCATGGACCCACCCTACAGTTAAACCTCATGGTAATACTTTTGTTTCAAGATGAAGCTGAAAAAATACCCAACATCTTGACAGTTCTTAGATCTGCTGGATCTAAGTTTGGGAGACGATTTGTCTTCAGCGGAGCTGAGGTGAGCCATCCTCCCAGAGAAACTACTCCTATTAACACCAAAAAGCAATGGTCCTTACATGGGACGTGATCTTCAACATAGGGCAACATTTCCACTTGTTACTAAAATAAGCCTGTAGGGTTATTTTAACCTGCTCAACCAGAACATTCTACTCTCCCCCTAACTCAAGTCGCACTAAAGGCACTTCCATGGCACGGCGAAGGGACATCGTGGTAAGAGGATATGCTTACCATACTAGCATCACACCGTGACGTGTGGTCGTAACCTCCCCCCCCCCCCTCCTACCTTAAACTCTTAAAGCCCTAAACACATACAATAAGAAAACATTGTAGTGTTTGAATTCCAGGAGGTTCACTTAAACTTGTTGTATAATGTGTGTATTGTCTCTCTTTGGAAGCAAATTCCGACCAACCAACAGTGGCACTGTCAAGTCAAGTCAAGTCCAGTTTATTGTCACTTCACAGTTTACACAAGTATAAAGCAGTGAGTGAAAATCTTATGTGCAAAACCCGACGACAGACAGCAGTTATAAAAATAAAAATAATATAAAATTGAATAAAAACTGAATAGAATAAAATAAGTTAAAAAAACTGTACATATACAACCGTACGTATAAAGTTAAATATATAAAATAAAAATGCAATTTATAAAATGCAATATATCGGCACAGAAAAAGAGCAATATGTATATATAAATCAATGTAATAAAATATACATGTTATATGCTATACGCCCTTGTTCAGCAGCCTGATGGCCTGACTGTGGAAGCTGTCTCTGAGTCTATTTGATACCACTGGATACTGCGGTATCGCCTGCCTGACGGTAACAATGAGTACAGTTGGTGGCTGGGGTGGGCATTGTCTTTATGATGCGTTTGGCCTTGGCCACGCGCTGCTGGTTGTATATATCCAGGAGGGAGGGGAGCTCACCTCCAACGATATACTGGGCCGTCCGCACCACCCTTTGAAGCGCTCTGCGCTCGAGTGCGGTGCAGTTCCCGTACCGGGCGGTGATACACCCTATAAGAACACTCTCCATGGTGCCCTTATAGAATGTTCTCAGGATGCGGGGGCCCATGCTGAATTTCCTCAGACGCCTGAGGAAATACAGGCGTTGTTGGGCCCTTTTCACCACGTGTGTGGTGTGCGTGGACCATGTGAGGTCCTCGGAGATGTGCACGCCGAGGAACTTGAAGCTGCTGACCCTCTCTACTGCAACACTGTCGATGGAGATAGGGCACTGCATCTTAAGCACACTTTTGCATTGCATTCAACATCTTCCAAAGTGTTTGCCTCTTATTAACCTTTATATGCTTTCATTCCTTTCTAAATTTCATGAAAGGGAGAAAAATCAATACTTTGGACAAAAGCATGCATTGAAGAGTGAACAGCCTGTGAGATAATCAGAAACACATCGCAAAGGTTGTCTAACAAGAGCCTGAAGCATGATGTCATTTGTGGCCTTGCCGGCCCCAGTGATCGATGCTAATTTATGTTTTCCCCTGTCAGCTGTCCGGTTCCACTTTGGAGCCGATCAACTTTCTTTTGTCCGCCTCGTCCTGGAACACAAGTGTCCTTTTCCCTCCCTGGCGCTCAAAGTCAATCCACCCCCCGGACCCTGCCTTCTGGTTTCCCATCGACGGCGCCGTCCCGTTCCTGGCAGAAGCCCGCCTCCTCCATCATCTGGCACCACGCTGACGCTCCTCGTCCTCCTCAGGGGAGGATGCCTTTCACAGTCACACTCCAGACATTTAAAAGCACTTGCTTGTGACGCCCATGATTAATTTATCACCCCGGTAAAACCAAATATATATATAATGGTAATCATTCTTGTGGCTGGAAGATGCTTTGGTCGCAGGTGTTGAAAACTCCAAATGGGATGAAGCCAAGCTAATGGTGCCTGCAAGGGACACTATCTGTCAGGGATAATCCCTAATAACAGTGTGGCGAGAGATAATGTGCTTCCGCCTCTTTCTCCCAGCAGCAGAAGCACTAGCGCCGCAATATTGAGATAGCCGTGGACATGACTCAATGAGGTGTGGATATTGACTCAGCGAACGTATCCGGATTACGCTATTGGCCCGGTTAGCGTTTCCCCAATTACTGCCTTCCTCCTGTGGTGAACGTGAAAAAAAGAGTACAAATAACCTAGGGTGTAAAAAGAGAGGATCTCTGGTGAGCCATGTTCCCCTTCATTAGTCCCTGAGTGATGCGCTGAACACCTGACTGCTGGAATGAACGTTTGACGTCCTGTGAGAAGTAATTAAATCATGTTTTTTGGAGCATGCCCAAGTAAGCAACCAATGCACATGGGAGCATTTGGGTCCTCTGAACGCCCACGTGGTAACCGACTCCCCGGCCCCAAACATATATATATATCAAATATATATAACCTTTATTATTTAGTCATTTTAGCAGATGCATTTATCCAAAATGACTGTGAGATTTTGTGGCGCAATGAGCAGGACGAAGTTAAGGATCTTGCTCAGGCACACCTACAGTACAGGTAGACTACCTCGACATTGGGGTTCGAACACGGAACCTTTTAGCTGGGAATCAAACACCCGAGCCAACCGGACCGTCAGACTACCCAGCATTACGCAGCGTCAGCAACACACTGCGATAGCCGCTCAGTGGTCTGTGGGCTGCAGTGGGGACATGGCATGTTGCAAATTTACTCCATCAGTATCCCCGACCTCGGTTTACTCCGGAGCGTCCCGATCCCAGTCAGCAAAACCGATACTGCAGCCGCACTGAGACGCCATGGACAGGAAACATCATCAGTCAGACGCAGACGTACATATTACAGTGTAGGTCTGCCACAGAGCAGGAGGGAGGGATAACTAGCTTACATCCCTGTGATTTAAGGTCCAGATAATTACAGCACTCAGAAACAAAGCAGAGGCCCAAACAGGAGAGGCCCGCTAGGCTGATAAAAGCTGGAGGATTCACGACACACAATTAAGGATTTTGATGTTATGGAAAAAAGCTTGATGTGAGAAAGTGTATACCTCCAACACCCTCCAACACCCTCCAACACCCTCCAACACCACACAACATGTAACATGAGCATACAGAGATTATTAGATGACAGATGATTATGAGACATCCCACTGACAATCACCACAGATTGAAGATGTTTTTGGAGAGGTACAAAACGTGTTTTGTGCTGCATTGCTTTTTTCTGGCGGTCTAGGCAGGTTCATAATCCACTGCTTTGGATCGTTCCACGTTCCATTAACTCTAAGACTGCCGAGTGTTTGCAGTCTACCTGCAGGCATCCTTGAGTAAGACATACAACCTCAATGCGCTCATTAGTGACCTGTAGCTCTCAACGACAAATGACAAGTCGCTTTGGATCAAATGTGTTTCTATGACTACAATGACATCGTTACATGTAGTCTATGGCCAGAAGAATGCTGCGCCATTATCACATACTGCCGAGGCTCTTTAGGAAGGGAAGGACCAACCACACACCAGTAGTCACAGCAGGTTGTACCGTGGGGTTCATCACAGCGCTTGCTGTTCAGACAGACAACCGCAGATGGAGTGTTTGCTGAGGAAGTGGAGTCAGCTGGCTTCTTTAACAGTCTCCATCAGCCTCAGAGAGAGAGAGAGAGAGAGAGAGAGAGAGAGAGAGAGAGAGAGAGAGAGAGAGAGAGAGAGAGAGAGAGAGAGAGAGATGTCAGGGAGGGGTATAAGAGGGATGGATAAAGAATGGAATAGAGGCAGAATAAAAGGAAGGAGAGGTAGGGGGAGGGTCGTGAGGCTATGTACACTAAATGTGGTCTGAAGAGAGGAGGGGTTGCTATTGTCCAAGTGGAGCCAGAATAGCCTATAAGGAGGAACGTGGCTCACTGCCCAACTGCCTACTGCTGGTTCCTATTGCGTTCAATGTAACCATGATGGCTACATACTTCCCCTCATAACCAATCAGGGGAAACCATTTCCATATGAAGGGCCAGAGGGCTAGCCTGTGGGTTGATAAAGCAAAGCACCATGAAGCGGAACAACCGCTGTAATAAGTAAACAACAAGCCACACGCAAAGGATCCTTCTCTGGAGGCTGCGCTCCGTGCTGTCCTCTTAATGGACACAACATCAAATCACCAATCGCAGTGACCTTAATGTTGGTAGTATTCCCTTTAACAGAGAACATTGGTTGTCATAATTTGGTTTCCAGCAGGGGGGGCTACAGCGGGGGGGGGGCTACAGCGGAGGGGGGGGGGGGGGGGGGCTACAGCGGAGGGGGGGGGGCTACAGCGGAGGGGCTACTCTCTCTCTCTCTTTCTCTCTCTCTCTCTCTCTCTCTCTCTCTCTCTCTCTCTCTCTCTCTCTCTCTCTCTCTCTCTCTCGTCCTCTCTCTCTCTCTCTCGTTCTCTCTCCCTTGTCCTCTCTCGTCCTCTCTCTCTCTCTCTCGTTCTCTCTCTCTCTCTCTCTCTCTCTCTCTCTCTCTCTCTCTCTCTCTCTCTCTCTCTCTCTCTCTCTCTCCCCCTTGACCTCTCTCGTCCTCTCTCTCTCTCTCTCGTCCTCGTCCTCTCTCCCTCTCTCTCTCTCTCGTCCTCCCTCTCTCTCTCTCCCTCTCTCTCTCCCTCTCTCTCTCTCTCTCTCTCTCTCTCTCTCTCTCTCTCTCTCTCTCTCTCTCGTCCTCGTCCTCTCTCCCTCTCTCTCTCTCTCTCTCTCTCTCTCTCTCTCTCTCTCTCTCTCTCTCTCTCTCTCTCTCTCTCTCTCTCTCTCTCTCTCTCTCTCTCTCTCTCTCTCTCTCTCTCTCTCGTCCTCGTCCTCTCTCCCTCTCTCTCTCTCTCTCGTCCTCGTCCTCTCTCCCTCTCTCTCTCTCTCTCTCTCTCTCTCTCTCTCTCTCTCTCTCTCTCTCTCTCTCTCTCTCTCTCTCTCTCTCTCGTCCTCGTCCTCTCTCTCTCTCGTCCTCGTCCTCTCTCTCTCTCTCTCTCTCTCTCTCTCTCTCTCTCTCTCTCTCTCTCTCTCTCTCTCTCTCGTCCTCTCTCCCTCTCTCTCGTCCTCTCTCTCGTCTCTCTCTCTCTCTCTCTCTCTCTCTCTCTCTCTCTCTCTCTCTCTCTCTCTCTCTCTCTCTCTCTCTCTCTCTCTCTCTCTCTCTCTCTCTCTCGTCCTCTCTCCCTCTCCCTGCCCCGCACCTTCTGACAAAAAGGTAAAGGGAAGCCAGTTATATTTGAAGCCCATCTTAAGCAGCATATACTACATATACTTGTGATAAAAATGAAATCATAATAATTCTGCATTATGCTCTGACCTTATTGGTGTAGGAAGTCCCTGTGGGGAACATTTCATCTGAAGAGTGAACTCGACTGGAGTGTGCAAAGAAATACAAAGAAAACAGGATCATGATTGTTTTAAATCTATAACGCGCAGGCCTACATATATACTAAGAGCTATAGAATATGTGAATAATTCATGGGTTAAATTACACATCTCCGAACACCGTCTCCCCAGTCTCTCTCATTGTCAATTGATTACCTGATACAAGTGATGTACTCGGGGCCAGATGTCTGTCGCTCACTCCATACAATCATTTCATTTTATAATTAAATTATTATTATTATTATTTTATTCACATAAAAGTGACAGGTAAAATAGCCTTTCCTCGATCTGCCACTCCATCTGCCACTCCATCTGCCATCCCCAGCTGCTATAAACAAACATTATCACACGCTTTTGAAATCAGACCCCAGCAAGAAATGCGCCTTCACACAACTGTATTTGTGTTTCAGATAACCGGCTGGGAGAGGGAGAAAGAATATTGTCTAGGCTTTTTAATGACATCTGGGATCAACTGGATTTTGTTTAAACAGAAACCATGGCAACGGCCATTCCAGAGTCACTGCTGTGGGTACGCTTTCATTTTTAAATATGGACCAGTGGGGCAGATGATGCTGTCGTTACGGCCACAGTGTAACATAAGCAGTGAGGCTGGTTTGCTGATTCCTCAGTGTCTTTGTGTAGCAGTGTGTATTGAATTGTGACACGATTGTGGCAAGAATCAATACAGCTACACGACAAGCGATACATATTACAAATACCAGGATAAAATACACCATAGTAGGCCTAGTAGACAATGTCAAAATGAACCAAAGGACTGCATAAACAGCAGTGCTTTAATGCACTGTATAAGTGCTTCTATGTTACTTGTGTTGGACCTTCATGTATCTGGTATATATAGGGGGCCTATATTCTGGTTCACACAATTGGAGCCTTTTCAAGATTTTGATTTGCCATATGCAACGTATGGAATGCTACAGTAGTACAATGGAATGCTCACTCCCCATTCCCTCCTGCAGTATGAATTCTCTAGAGTTTAACACGAGTTAAGACTATAATATATACTATAAACTATACTATAAAAAATACTGTACAAAACAAAAAGAACAATAAAGTGATGGATGATATGTAGATGATGTGTTGAATTGGGCAAAGAACACCTGATACTCTTGTCCTCTGTCCTCACGACCCCCCCCTTCTTGTCCTGTGCAGTAGTGTTGCCGTACCACACAGACGGGTACCACACAGACGGGTACCACACAGACGGGTACCACACAGACGGGTACCACACAGACGGGTACCACACATACGGGTACCACACGCTCTCTACGGTGAGACAGACTTGTTATCTTGGTCGTAAAATGTGTATATATTTAGATTTAAAGGTGAAAATAAGTTAATGGGTACACTGTAAGGGCAGGCAGAAAGCTCTTCTTGGGAAAGATGATGGAAATAGCTGGAATTATCCTATGAAATGCACTTTAAACAGACATTTTTCAGTGTAAGAGAAATCCTTTACTTCATAGTAAAAATGTTAAATGTCTGTGATTTTTTTCATCTTTCTAACTGAAAGTCAAGTTGAATTGTTATGAACCACGGGAGCTGTCACACTTGCTTGTTTGTTTTTATGTAGTGTTTTCATACATATATATATCATATTGTATATATTCCTCATGTAATTATTTATGTTTAACACTGAGAGGAGTCAATTACAAAACAACACTGTATTAGGAGTAATTTCTTAATCAACAGTTTAACCCACTGAATTAATAATAGTACCTTTTGGGTGAACACTCAAAAACTCTTAGTGTCAAATAAATACCAATAAATACCACTATGGGTGTTATTTCCCTGACAGTTTGACACGTGATCACCACGTCTCAGCGTGGTGTTATGTAAAATATGAACTCCATATGTTTTAATGAACACTGCCAATTTGACTGTGTGGTGAATCTCTGGTTTTACTTTCCAGCACATATCGTTCTTTACATCCAAATCCTGAGTGAGCAGCTGACAAGACTACACTACGACACTACACACTGAATGTTCCTCCTGAAGGTAAGCAGTGATATTGTTCACCAAAGATCAGCCTTCTCTTTCTCACAGACACAGACACACACACACACACACACACACACACACACACACACACACACACACACGTGTCATGTCTGCTCTGTTCCCTGTTTACTGACTGCAGAGAGGACTATGGGAATCCTGAGTGAGCAGCTCATGAGACATTTGACTCCTGAAGCAGAACTGGGGACACGTCTCTCTGAGACCCCGTTTCTCCAGCATCGGGTCTTTTGAGAGACTCTTTCCTGTGTAGATGGCCGTCTATCTTCAGTCAAGTCTGGACTCTTTTCACTCTTGATCAACTTTGAGCAAGTGGTCGGTTTTTTCCTCTTTTTTCATTCAGTCCACCGTGGATTTCCTTGATGCGTAAGAACACATGATCTTTTGAAGATGTCGCCATTTATTTGTGAGCCCTCAGTTGTTCAGTAATTGGACTTTGTGTCTGATGGGTTTGTTCTGCTGTGATTTTCACAGATAAACTTGTGAATGCGGGTGTTACAATAAGTCTGTATTTAGGTTTACAATAGGCTGAATCTGTTACTGCTACGGTAATTCTCTCTAGTTTACTGTAAACAAACAATTCTCAACCGTGAAATTCACAGTAACTGAAATAGTTATAATCTTTATACATTATACATTTCCAAAATATTGTTTATGGCAAAGTTTGGCAACCGTAGCTGCCTGTAATTGATGGTTTACTGTTTATTTTTACACATACACTGTGAATTTTTAGTGGAAATTACACCTTTCACAGCCATGCAATGACGTTTCATTAAATACGCCGAAAAGAAGCAAAAAAAGGCAGCAGTATTCGAAATAGCTGATTCTGTAACGGGGACATCAACGTACAGCCATCACCACAGCCAGTGGTTCTGTTGATGCAGCCCGGGTCGTCTTGCTGCCGGTTGCAATCGTGGCCGTCACTCACCTCAGTAAAGTGTGGGAGACAGCCGTGATATTTCAGAGCAGAGAGAAACATATCATGTCCTCTGGTAGACATCGGAGGAGCACGTGACTCATTTCCACCGGGCAAACAAAAACAAATAGTGAGTAAGCTTCCTGAACCGGGTACGCTCTTCCCTGACGAGTTGGGGAGTAGAGGACCTGGCTCATCCAGTGTCCCCACAGTGTGGTCTCCTAAGACCACCAGACCAAAGCTACTGAGTGGCATCTACAGGAGCACTGAAGGTCTGAAGGTCGGAGGCCTCCCACCTACCTGCTCATTAATTGAGTCGGAGGCCTCCCACCTACCTGCTCATTAATTGAGTCAGAGGCCTCCCACCTACCTGCTCATTAATTGAGTCAGAGGCCTCCCACCTACTTGCTCATTAATTGAGTCGGAGGCCTCCCACCTACCTGCTCATTAATTGAGTCAGAGGCCTCCCACCTACCTGCTCATTCATTGAGTCGGAGGCCTCCCACCTACCTGCTCATTAATTGAGTCGGAGGCCTCCCACCTACCTGCTCATTAATTGAGTCGGAGGCCTCCCACCTACCTGCTCATTAATTGAGTCAGAGGCCTCCCACCTACTTGCTCATTAATTGAGTCGGAGGCCTCCCACCTACCTGCTCATTAATTGAGTCAGAGGCCTCCCACCTACCTGCTCATTCATTGAGTCGGAGGCCTCCCACCTACCTGCTCATTAATTGAGTCGGAGGCCTCCCACCTACCTGCTCATTCATTGAGTCAGAGGCCTCCCACCTACCTGCTCATTCATTGAGTCAGAGGCCTCCCACCTACCTGCTCATTCATTGAGTCAGAGGCCTCCCACCTACCTGCTCATTAATTGAGTCGGAGGCCTCCCACCTACCTGCTCATTCATTGCTTGTTTGTTTGTTTTTTAAAGTATTGTTTTTTGCAAACAGCGTCTACTAAATTACTCCATAGTTTCTTGGCACAAGAAAACCCAAACACAGCACAGGCAGAACTCAAGCCCGTCAGCAGGCGGTAGAATCTAGTAATTAGCAGCAGGATGTACTTAACTAAACTAAGTAAAGACGGCCACCATGTAGGACTCATAGCCATGCCACTCCTCAACCGGGTGGCTATTTTCCTCGGGATCTTCCGTTAACTCCGGAGACTCTCGAGCTCTTCAGGCCATTATTTAAGATGAAGTACATTCGGTGGCCTCAGTCTATCGAGTCCCCCAGAGCAAAGCGAACAAGCGGCCCTCAAAAGCTTTTTTTTAAATGCCAAGTCCTTCACACCGGTGGCCTCCATATACCTCATGGCCTCTGGCTCATTAGACAGGGGGCCGCTCCTCTAATTGTGCTGCTGCTATCTGCTGGTTCAGGGCGCCGTGGTGGTGGCCTGCTGCTGCAGTCAGCAGTCAGCAGTCAGCAGTCAGCAGTCAACAGTCAGCAGTCAACAGTCAGCAGACAACAGTCAGCAGTCAACAGTCCACAAGGCTAATTTTCACCTCCCGTTCGGTGGTTGCACATCACACACACACACACACACACACACACACACACACACACACACACACACACACACACACACCCTCCTGTCACTTTAAATGGATGGCAATATTGCCGACCGAGTTCATTAACAATTTGTGGTGGAGCAGCTGATAGTGTAAAATGTGTTGCGTTAGATGACATTAACACCTGGCCCCATGTTTTATACAGCTTTATGGCACACTGTTGATACACAGTGTGTGTGTATGTGTATGTGTGTGTGTGTGTGTGTGTGTGTGTGTGTGTGTGTGTGTGTGTGTGTGTGTGTGTGTGTGTGTGTGTGTGTGTGTGTGTGTGTGTGTGTGTGTGTGTGTGTGTGTGTGTGTGTGTGTGTGTGTGTGTGTGTGTGATTGGCTTCTATTGGCTTCTATAAAAATCTTAAAAACAGTGTTATCACCTGACATAGGTCGAATGACTATATAATACTAAGGACTAATATAAGCTATGGATCTTGGGAAACCTAGGACCCGGCCACCTCAAGGTCTCCAGGTGGTCTGAGCAATGCTTATCAAATTCAAAGAGATTCACAGATGATTACAGCACAAGCGTTCACTGTGACTGGCATTGAGTAGTAAGTATGGTGTATGGAAAAGAGGTGTAGAGCAGCTTTAATTTGATGTTGTGTGTTGGGTTTGATTGGAATGATAGTGCTATCCAAACTGCATCTGTGCGACGTGTCAAAACATATTTCAGAGACGTTCGTAAATAACACATTTCAGGGAGTAGAGGCTACATGTTATGCTGATAAACCAGACTGCCTGAATCAATTAAAGAGAAACTAATACCAATTAAAGTGAACATGGGCCATGGGTGTACTAAGGTTGTTGTGAGGAGCCACTAGCAGTGTTATCAGCACTTCCCCTGGCCCTCTCGCTTGCATGCAATTTCGCAACAGCGAGTTCCTTTGTCATCCGGTGGCATCCGAGAAGAGAGCGTGACACAGTGGAGAACACACCCATGAAGAATGCATACCTCAGAAGCATTCAATAAAATACAATCCAATATGACAATAAGATTTACCCAATTCCTCCTAACGGGCGTTGGGACTGATGCGGGCGTCAAAGGCAGAATGTAATTATGTAAATCTGTCAGGTTCCATTTACAGAGTGAGAGATAAAGCGGGGGATACGCCGCATGCTGACAAACTGGAAACACAAAGTCAGGACCTTAGTAACAATGTTGGCTTCTTGTGGCTGGTAGTAGTTAGATGTTCGCCAGCACAAGTTCACCCATAACTTAGTGCCTAGTAAAATAGCAGTAAAAATTGTAGTAAAAAAGCCCATATCAAATAGTAGGTAAAATAGGCGCGCCATGTGTGCGAAATCACACCATACACAAGTGTATGGCGTTCATAAACCATGCCGACGCAACACAATGAAATGCATTTTTGAAGAAATAATGAAGAAAGATATGAAATGCATTTCATTCAGACCTCATTAAAATAAGGAATAGGTAAGGGTGCAACAGTACGTGTATCGGTAACCACTGCAAACCGAACAAAACAAGAATCCGTTATCGTATTGTATCGAGTACGAGTCATTTGAGACGGTCAGTCGATTTGTGCTCTGTGCACGTGAGGTTAAAACCTCACACAATCAGCTGCCCCCCCAACAGAGTGGGTCACGTGTCCAACCCTGTCTCAAGTCAACACGTTGATGAGACAGTTGGCAGGACAACGAGAACCAACCAAACAGCCACAGCTCCTCCCCTCAGCCTTCAGGCCGTGGAGAACACCGCAGCGATAGCCAAATTCAATCGCAGATAGGAGACCTTCTCTGTGGTGGAAGAATACAGGGTTCAGGGTTGTGAATCTCTTTGGATTTGATAAGCATTGCTCAGACCACCTGGAGACCTTGAGGTGGCCAGGTCCTAGGTTTTCCAAGATCCATAGCTTATATTAGTCCTTAGTATTATGTAGTCATTCGACCTATGTCAGGCAATAACACTGTATTTTTATGGAAGCCAATAGAAGCCAATCAGACACACACACACAGTTGGACGTCTCAAACTGCTCATTATGGCACACTGCGAGATAAAAAGCCGTCACGCTGTGAGTTCATGTTGACAGACACATTGTTTAAAAGTCAAATAGAAAGGTTGTGTTTAAGGCACTGCTCGCTGTATGAGTTCCACCATATGCTGCTAGATCCATGCATATGTTTGTTAAAGTTGTGTTTAAATGACTATCTTATGGTATACAGCAGGCACTCGTGTTTTGCTTATGTTTCCGTACGCTGCTGTAAGCAACGCTTTCAATGTTGTGTACTGTAGTAATAATATAATAGTAATAAATTTAACATATAAATACAAATTCCAGTTATTTATTTTTGTCAAGATAATGAACCGGTACTGAACCGTGACACAACCATACTGGATCAAACCGTGAGTTTTGTGAAACATTTCACTATATATATATATACAGTATATATATAGATATATGTAAATATGTAAATATATACATATATCTATAGATATATATATATATATATATATATATATATATATATACATATATATATATATATATATATATATATATATAGTATATATATATATATATATATATATAGTATATATATAGGTATATGTATATATGTATATACGTGCATAGATAGCCTAACACCAGACATATTTGTTAAGGCTTAATACAGAGGCTGAACCAATGTTTCTCCCTTCCTGCCTGTTGGATAATTTGAGATTTCACACCAAGGCCAATTAGTTTGGTGGCAGAGCTTATTGGGATGGAACAGCGAGATGCATTACGATGGACAAAGCATCGCTGGCAAGAAAAAAAAGGAAGGAAAAGTGTGTCAATCACACACGTCAGCCCCACGCTGGGAGAGAGGAAACAGGTCGGATTCGCATCGCCGCCCAACCAACGTCACTTGAAAAGCCTCGACTGCTAAACTGCGCCGTGTTCCGGAGCGTCCCCAGTCCGTGACAAAACATCACACGGGACACAATGTGAAGCATACCTACAAGGGGGTTTTATGGAGTACTGCATGACTGGAATTAAACACAATTATAAATGTAATATAAATGCAAATATAAATGTGTGGTAAGACGCAGACAATGTGCTGTAGGACCCTGTTCAGGGTCCTGGCCTAAATACACCGTCACTTTGCAATAGCAAGTACTCAGAAGAAGAAGTACAACATGATGAGTATTCATCTAAATAGTTAAGTACAAACGTATTGACTGAAAAAGTCAGAAGTCATTTAAGAAATTATCAAATTAAAAACACTGGCAAGCTACTGTTGGATATGACAATGTAATTATTTCAGGTGAAGGTAAATAAATGAACATACATCTGTCCACCTTTAAGTGTGATGAAATGACAAGTCATCATTTCCTGATTAGATAACCTGCCACATATACACCAGGACAATATTCCCAATCTGTATCTCTCGCAAAGTATTATTCAAATTATACTAATTTCAATGATATTACTTTCTTGTTGTCTCCTTATTATATTATGATTATTATATTATATGTAACATGCATTGCGCATGTACATGTTACAGTGTCCTTAAACTAGTATAGTTGTCTCAAGTATATATATGTTTCTATATACAGTATATTTATGTATATATTTCTTTGTTTCTGGGACAGATTGCAGCATTGATCATCTATGGGGAGACGCATGTCTCCACATAGACCTCCAATGATCAATAGACATTTGATTTTTCTTCCTGGCTCAATATTCAGCCATCCGGATGCCTTCTGCTGTGTTTCTGTGGAAGAGTCACAGTGTGCAGTGCTGTGTTGGATCTATTTTATTATCCAATGGGAATGGAGTAAAACCACAGTTGGGCTCCTGTTTCCAGGCAGACTATGTGCGACTCTCTAACATTTCAGTCTAAAGTATCTACTTGAATTCAATTAAAAAAGGTAATTTGAAAATAATAATAATATGTTGCTTTTCTAACACAGAGGTATCTGGCTTTCTCAGAGGAGATCTGGTAACCCTCTATTAACAGACCACTGTTTCCAGAACATGCCATTGAGTATAGGGCAGCAACAGGTTCAGAGAATATTGTGTACATAAACAACTTGATGCTTGACAGTGGATCCCTTTTAGGAAAATAAATATCTTAGAAAGATTAAAGAGTAGTCTGCTACGGTTTGCATTTAGAGTTGGATGCATTAAACATGACGCGACAAGTTTCCACAGTACTGCAAAAGTGTCACCTGTCCATCATAATTGTCTATCTTAATTGATCGGCTGTTGTTGATAACCTGTCCTTCTGATCAATATGTTTTAGATCTTTATCCTGACGTATACATATACACCCCCCCCCCCACCTCCCGCCTTCACAACTATTTATATCAAGAAAGGACGATCACTTAGGAGTCAAGAATCACATTTTATGGATGCACAATTACACATTTTAAAGCCAATAGCCTCCAACATGTTTTGGCATGCCTATGACTGACAAACAATGTGTTCACTGGACCTCTGAGAGATCCTCTCTACTGAGGCTTTCTAATGAGAAGAACTTGTTTGATTTGGATATGCGCCACATTATGAAGGCATGCTACGCTCTGCCTGCCATTTCATGTTGTCTTCATCTTTATGCTCTGAACTGTGTTGCTTTACACTAGCACTCCACAAAGGGTGAACAAGCTGTGAGTCATCTACGGGTGTGAAACAAGAGCAGTGGGCCATTATGTAGGTCATATTCAAAAGTATATTAAGTGCTAATAGGCATGTTTATTAACAAAAATACCAATAACCAACACAAGGCAATGTATCAGCAGTCTACAATGGTGTCTGTTGAATGCACATTCAATGCTTATTTTCTAATTTGGGAAGGGAGTAATATAATTATCCAATTTATGGCAGAGCAGTGCAGTGAATATACATTCTAGCAAACAGACTAAGGCTAATCATGTAGGGTCCCATATGACACAGGCTTTTATCTCCATAAACACACAGGCCTCTTCTCACTCAGTAGTGAGAAGTTTTTTTGTAGCCAGCTGGATATTTGAGATAGAAGTGTCAAAAAGTGCTTGTCATCTGGAACCAAAACCACCCCATCTCACTAGGTCTGCCACCACATCCAGCGCTGGATAGAGTCTCTTAAACAGAGGAACACACACTGCTTTAGTGGTTAGCGCGGGTACCATCACAATCTGGATCAAAACCAAAGGTCCAAAGAGTCCTTCTCACAAGTTGAGGCGCTAATCGGTTGAACAGACAAACTGTCTATTAGTAATAGACAATATTGACATCATCAATTATGAACAAAGCCAGTATGGGGTAATTACAACCAGAGGGATCCCAACGAGGCCACAGCGGGAACAAGGAAGCATGACAAACCAGACTATAGAACCAACCATCTGCCATATTGAGATAAGCTGCCCGGGTTAAAGAGCATAGGGGAGGGACACTGATTTAAATGTGATTAATGGAGGTCCAGGGCTTTCGATCCCATCCGGTACCAAGCCACCAGGCCGGCCAACCGGCCAGCCGGCCGGCCTGATAGACCGGCGTTCAAAGCTGCAGACTATCTGACGGAGCAGGGTCTGGCCCCTGCACAGAGCGCTCAGGAGCGGACCGCCTGGCAGCCACGGAGCTACGACTGAAGACCAAGAAGGTTTTTTTAAGGCGGGTTTAAAAAAAAAAAATACAACCAATACTAACATGATAAAAAAAACAATAACCATGAACAGAAGACCATCAGCCAATGATGTGTCGGTTAAACGTACAAATATTAAATAAGAAAATCGTCCTATGGATCTGTTTCAAAAGATGAATCTGATACAATTGTCCATTAGTATGACTGAATATTTGTGCGTGAAATTCATGATAAGCAGATCGAGTGCAATGACAGCCGAGTGAAGTCTGTGAGGAACACTCAGCAGAAGGCTGCACTGTGGACTGCAAAGTTCTATATATTTTTCGGAAGAAACAAAGGAGAAATGTGGGATATTGCAATTCCCTGCGAGCTGATAAATGGCTGTTTTAACAATGGATTGTGATTGCTTTTACCTCCACCCAACGCGTCTGGGAGGTTTATTTTTTATTTGGTTTCCTCTCGGCTCCAGCTTATGGTAGCATGATAGCTTAGAGCAGCTTAAGAAATCATAAGACAGCTAACAAGCGTGTGAAGAAGCTAAGCCAGTTCATCATGTTCTCATCTGATATGATCCCCCCCCCGTCACCCCCCGTCATCCCGTCAAAACCAATAATGGCAGATGCTAATTTAAGCTGGCCTTCATATGCATGCCACCACACGGCTAAATTACTCCATATCACAGCTAAATTATAGCATATGACATAACTCCCATTTTGATTGGTTCCCTTTGATCATATCCTTCGGTAATATCCTTCCATATTACATTAACCAATTTTGATTGCACTAGTATTCCTGAGAACATTGTCTTGACAGACAAATCTATTTTTAAATACTCTTAACATGTCACTTAAGTGCACCGCTGGTACAGCTCTGAAACAACAGATGGTGCTCACAACCACTCATTTAGAGGAAGCTGCTTTTGACAGCATTTCATAACAGGCTGTTAACTTGTACGTTCATATTTTCTCCCGAGTTGATCCAGAGCGAGAGGGGAGAGGGGAGGGGAAGTAAAAGTCCAAGAATCAATTCAAATCATACTGTGAGATTGATGTCGCAAATATGCAAGCAAAAAACACGACTGAATTGGAATTTGTGACGTGTATAACTCAAGCGTTGCTGGGCGTTCTGTCTGCGTGTGATGAAGCGACCAAATGATTGCCTAATTCCCAATGACAGTGCACTTTTCTATGCATCAATACGGACCCTGGTTGACAATGCCAGGCTGGGAAAGTAAAAGTTCTGCTACATTGCTATTTTATGTATTTCTGCTATGCTCCAGCAGTTCTCTGGGACAGCTAATTTCCCGGGATTGGCGCTGATTGGCAGACAGGCTGACTCAAAATACTTTTTTTCCCTCACATTTATACTTTGTGAGCCTGGAAGTTCCACCTCCTGTCACAGATCGTCCCGTTATGGATTATAATACAAAATAGGCTTTTATAACTTCTTCAGCGAGCAACATTTCATTTTTTTTTGCCCAGTATCCAATTCTACGCCAACCTTACTTCTACCGTCAACTCAAGGATTTGGCATTTGAACTACTGGTCCTCCTTTAAATCCAGGCCTTGTCAAAGAAGAGCATGCAGCCCAATCAAAACGCTTCACCGTCAGCCGCTCTGACAGCCGGAACAGCTGAGCCACATGCATACACTCCTACACTCCTATCAGAGCTACCCTTATAGAGCATGTGAATCACTCCTATCAGAGCTACCCTTATAGAGCATACACTCCTATCAGAGCTACCCTTATAGAGCATACACTCCTATCAGAGCTACCCTTATAGAGCATGTGAATCACTCCTATCAGAGCTACCCTTATAGAGCATGTGAATCACTCCCATCAGAGTCTCTCAGGAGAGAGACTGATGTTATCCTCAATGGAAGAAGAAGCTATTGACAGCTAAATGCGGCAGAAGATGTTTCAGGAAAGACCTCACAGGGTAACGTTTGTGTGTCTCCAAGCTCTCTGCTTTCGCCTTGACTGAGATATCTTTGATAAGTCAATGGCGTGCTCCGAGCGGGCGCTCCACACCACCGTACACGAGTCACCGAGATATAGTGCCGAGCAGCCAGGGCCCACGTACTTCATCCACACCCAAAGAAGATAGAACTTCCATCCTACTGTACCTTGGGATCAGCTCCCTTACATGTGGGTAATGCATGGTGGTGGTCCATCTCTTCATCCTCCAGCATATTGACAGTTGACCAAAATGCAGCCATGCGTGAAGCTGCTGTGATCAAACTTTTTTAATTTATTTATTTATTTATCACCTGCCAGAACTTGTAATATGTTATATTGTAAATCGAAATCTGAATCCTCTTTCTTGGTCCCATACATCTACACACACAGTGAAATGTGTTTCTCTGCATTAAACCCGTCCTAGTATTACATACAAGATCAGATACAATATATTTGTATTGGCCAATTGCAACAGGTACATTGGAATGCTTACTCCCCATTCCCTCCACAGTTTACATCTCCAAGTATTAGGAGCAGTGGGTGAGTGTTCATGTGCATTCATGGGATTTGGCCGCTTGCTGCAAATTTATCTTGGGTAGCAAAGTCCACGAGTTACCGAAATGAAACCAAGCCGCCGTCCACATGACTGATTAAGAGTCAACTCAGAATACAAGCTCCCAACGCCACGGACCAAACAAACACCACAATAGCGCTTTCTAAACAATTATTATTTTTTTCTATTTTTTTGAAGAATAAGATAACAAGCAAACAAATGTATTACTACCAATAGAAATGCGTTTTTGTACTGCCCATTGTGTCAGAAAAATTAATTATTTTGAAGCCTTCCTTGTTAATTATTATATCAGATAGCCGTGTTATGAATGAAGCAGACAGATAGACAGAACAAATATATGCATATTTAGTTCATGAAAATATATCTTCACCCCACTCTATTACTATATATATATTTGTATATATATATATTTAACTACAAAGTAAACTGTGTGTATATACTATATATATACACAATGTATGTGTATGTAAAAAAAATTTAAAAGACGACCATGCATTCATATGTCCCAATACGATCTTCCTGTCTTAATTGCTAAACCTTCTGTAAATTCCTCCAGATGACACAAAAAACCCAACATTTAGACCCTTGAGAAGCAATAGTTCCAATAAAAGGCTTCCACACCCTTCGCTAACCACACACAGCGCCTTCAACCGACCACCAGGGAATCAGGGACACACACACACACACACACACACACACACACACACACACAGGCGGCAGATAAATATGTGTGCCGGCTCCTCATTCCTTCTATTACATTTTATAATCAATACACAAACCTTGGAGGAGCGTGTAATGTCTCTCACATGACACGTCTCTCTGGGTGAGAGCCGCCTGCCGCAGCCTCAAGGGGAGCGCCGGGGGGAGAGCGCTAGGGGAGAGCGCTAGGGGAGAGCGCTAGGGGTGAGCGCTAGGGGAGGGAGAGCGCTAGGGGAGAGCGCTAGAGGAGAGCGCCGGGGGGAGAGCGCTAGGGGAGAGCGCTAGGGAGAGCGAGAGCGCCGGGGGAGAGCGCTAGGGGAGAGCGCTGGGGGAGAGCGCTAGGGGAGAGTGCCGGGGGGGAGAGCACTGGGGGAGAGCGCTAGGGGAGAGCGCTGGGGGAGAGCGCTAGGGGAGAGCGCCGGGGGAGAGCGCTAGGGGAGAGCGCTAGGGGAGAGCGCTAGGGGAGAGCGCCGGGGGGAAAGCGCTAGGGGAGAGCACCGGGGGGAGAGCGCTAGGGGAGAGCGCTAGGGGAGAGCGCTAGGGGAGAGTGCCGGGGGGGAGAGCACTGGGGGAGAGCGCTAGGGGAGAGCGCTGGGGGAGAGCGCTAGGGGAGAGCGCCGGGGGGAGAGCGCCGGGGGAGAGCGCTAGGGGAGAGCGCTGGGGGAGAGTGCCGGGGGGGAGAGCACTGGGGGAGAGCGCTTAGGGGAGAGCGCTGGGGGAGAGCGCTAGGGGAGAGCGCTAGGGGAGAGTGCCGGGGGGAGAGCGCTGGGGGAGAGTGCCGGGGGGAGAGCGCTGGGGGAGAGCGCTAGGGGAGAGCGCTGGGGGAGAGCGCTAGGGGAGAGTGCCGGGGGGAGAGCGCTGGGGGAGAGCGCTAGGGGAGAGCGCTGGGGGAGAGCGCTAGGGGAGAGTGCCGGGGGGGGAGAGCACTGGGGGAGAGCGCTAGGGGAGAGCGCTGGGGGAGAGCACTGGGGGAGAGCGCCAGGGGGGAGAGCGCTGGGGGAGAGCACAGGGGGAGAGCGCCGGGGGGGAGAGCGCTGGGGGAGAGCACAGGGGGAGAGCGCCGGGGGGGAGAGCGCTGGGGGAGAGCGCTAGGGGAGAGCACCGGGGGAGAGTGCCGGGGGGGAGAGCACTGGGGGAGAGCGCTAGGGGAGAGCACCGGGGGAGAGCACCGGGGGAGAGTGCCGGGTCCCCGGGACGGTCCTCCAGTAATGAGATCATTCTGGGTGAAGTGATGCTGAAAATGAATCATCTCCCGCTCCTATCCCCCAATGGTTATGGTGGGCACCTTTCTCCTGGACCTGATGCACCCCAGCCATCCATCCATCCATCCGACCACCGACCACCACCTCTACCTCCATCACCACCACCACCTCACCACCACCACCTCCACCACCACCACCTCACCACCACCACCACCACCACCACCACCACCACCTCTACCTCCATCACCACCACCACCTCCACCACCACCACCTCCACCACCACCACCACCACCTCTACCTCCATCACCACCACCTCCACCTCCATCACCACCACCTCCACCACCTCCACCACCACCACCACCTCTACCTCCATCACCACCACCACCTCCACCATCACCACCTCTACCTCCATCACCACCACCTCCACCACCACCACCACCTCCACCTCCACCACCACCTCCATCACAACCACCACCACCACCACCACCACCTCCACCTCCACCACCACCTCCATCACAACCACCACCACCACCACCACCACCACCTCCACCTCCACCACCACCTCCATCACAACCACCACCACCACCACCACCACCACCTCCACCACCACCACCTCCACCACCTCCACCACCACCACCACCTCCATCACAACCACCACCACCACCACCTCCACCACAGGCCAGTGGCTTCCACTCTTCAGGCCCACTGGTTCCCCTCAACCTATCTGACAGGTCCTCCCACATATAATGGAATCAGAGCCAATCCAACTGAGCATTGGTGTAGGTTAAAGGGTATTAAACAGAGAGGTTAAAGGGTATTAAACAGAGAGGTTAAAGGGTATTAAACAGAGAGGTTAAAGGGTATTAAACAGAGAGGTTAAACAGAGAGGTATTAAACAGAGAGGTTAAAGTTTGTTAAGTGCACACGGATCGTCGGTTACCCAGGAAAGACCATCTCTCTCTCTCTCTCTGGTGGAAGTCTGCTAACAGATGGACCCGACGTCCCCACAGAGGGAAGAGGGCGCCGGTCAGAGGTCAACTCGACAACAAGACACCAACACGCGAGGAGTGGAACCGAGTGGGAATAAAAGCGACTGGGGACCTCCCTCCACCCAGGAGGGATGAGGATGTGTGCCTCACAGGGTCCAAGTCATCTCAGTGCGTGTTCCTGTCCCACGTATAAATCACACCCTCACAATCTCGTGAACCTGGCAAGCCTCTCGCCTTGCAAATGGTGAGATAAAAGGGGGAGGGGGGGGGGGTGACGGGGGGGGGGGGGGGGAGGAGCGTGGGGCTTTTATTGCGAGTGTAAGCAGCTCATCAGACGATTGGTTCATTGCAAATCCATTTAGCGGGCGGCGCATTAATCATCGCATGGAGAGCCCGGTGCTGTTTCTGCTGGCCTGTGGTTTCCTGGGGAGCGGCGTTGGATAATTCTGCTACAATAGCAAAGGAAACGTGTTATGTCCACTACATTATTCATTGTTTCATTTTTCTTGATTTAATTTTTTATATTTTTTTAGTTTTTTAGTTGAAAACACATATCCGCTCCAAAAACACCTTTACTTAAATTCATAGAGCGTTTTTTGGGGGTAGCAGAGGTCACAGAGGTCACCGGGTGACCTCTACTCTCTGAGGTCTCCCAGGCGCCGTCTCATGGTGGAGAATAAACTACAGACACACACAAATACTACATAATACACACATAAACAGAGCAGATTGAATCTCACTATTGTACAGTGCATTTACCAGGTTTTTAACAGTATATTACCGGGCTATTCAGAGGAAATAGCTTGTTGTGGTGGAAGATGCCATTATGGCCTTTAGCAATTTCCCCATCAGATTCCCTCAGGCTCTCCGGCTCTGTCTGTTTACATAGAGACACACAGCAGGACATTAGATGCTAATGTGATGCTACGATCGTCACAAGACGGCTTCACTAAACACCAGGTCAACTAAGCACATGATAGTATAGGATATGAAGTATAGGCACATAGACTTGCTGGCATCTAAAGCATCACTTGACCTGCAGTTTATGCTAAAACTGCAGCATATGCATAAACTTAATTACTGGATTCAGTGGTTCATCGACCAAATGAAACACACGATAATTATCCTCATTAAGGCAAAGTCGGTGTCAAGAAGACTGTTTAAAACAGTTCTTTAAACAACGTAACACGCCGTGTTAAATACCAGCATGAAATGAAATTCACTGGCGAATGCATCATATCCAAAGAGATGCACAAAGTGCACAAGTCAGACACAATGAGTATGAACATCAGATCGGACTAAAGGCTGATGGCACGGTGCCACGGGCAAAGTAATATTAAACTAACTGTGACTCCATTTGGACTGAATAACAATGGACAGAAACCTGAAAGTGTGTGTGTGTGTGTCTGTGTGTGTGTGTGTGTGTGTGTGTGTGTGTGTGTGTGTGTGTGTGTGTGTGTGTGTGTGTGTGTGTGTGTGTGTGTGTGTGTGTGTGTGTGTGTGTGTGTGTGTGTGTGTGTGTGTGTGTGTGAGTGTGTGTGTGTGTGCTTAAGCTGAATTCACACATCTGCGTCAGAACTCAGAGACACAATGCAGATCTTTGCAGAGCTGCCTGCATTTCTACTTCAAAGTCACGTTAACGTGTACACAAGGGGGCAGTATAGTTTTTCCAGGCCGGATGTACCTGAACCAACAAACCAAAACAGCCAACCAAAACAGAAAGCGAGGCCGAGTCTGCTCCATTGAAAAGATGTTGAAAAACATATCCATGTGAAAATGATCATTCAAGTGTACTGCTGAAGAGCGGTTGGTGAATAATGTGTCTTTGATTACGCAAGGTGCCTTCATTTTATGAAGGCACATGACTCCAAACCCCCCACTGAGATAAGCCATGCGTGGCTCTGGCAGGACCGCCGGTCTTCAAGCGACACACCGGTCGCTGACCGCCAAAGGTCTCTGAGTAACGACTCTCTGCATACGCACCTGACCAACAAGTGTTATTTGGGCTTTATGTGTGTGTGTGTGTGGTGTGTGTGTGTGTGTGTGTGTGTGTGTGTGTGTGTGTGTGTGTGTATGTGTGTTTTTACGGGCACGTGTCTGTGTGTTTGTGTACTTACACGTGTGTATGAGTGTGTGTATGTTTCCATGTGGATGTGGATATGGATGTGGATGTGGATGTGTTTCTGCATGTGTGTGTGTGTGTGTGTGTATGTGTGTGTGTGGATGTGTGTGGGAATTTGCATGTTTCCAACGTATCATGAGTACGAGAATAGTCGCCGGCCAAAAGGTCAAGCTTCACAATACCCCTACGTAGAGGCCAGTCACTCACGAGAGACGCCGACCGGTGTGCTTAACCACAGCACCCCGATACCTCGACACCCTGACACCCTGATACCCTGATACCCTGACACCCTGACACCCTGACACCCTGATACCCTTATACCCTGACACCCTGATACCCTGACACCCTGATACCCTTATACCCTGACACCATTATACCCTGATACCCTGATACCCTGACACCCTGACACCCTGATACCCGAGACCCTGATACCCTGACACCCTGACACCCTGATACCCGAGACCCTGATACCCTGACACCCTGATACCCGAGACCCTGATACCCTGATACCCTGACACCCTGACACCCTGATACCGACCCTGATACCCCGACACCCTGACACCCTGACACCCTGACACCCTGATACCCTGACACCCTGACACCCTGATACCCAGATACCCTGATACCTCGGCACCCTGACACCCTGACACCCTGACACCCTGATACCCAGACACCCTGATACCCAGACACCCTGATACCCAGATACCCTGATACCTCGGCACCCTGACACCCTGACACCCTGATACCGAGACACCCTGATACCCAGACACCCTGATACCCTGATACCCTGACACCCTGACACCCTGACACCCCGACACTCTTCTGAATTTACAGGCAAAGACTTTGTCTATTCATAAATAACCGACTATGCACTTTGATGCTTTTCATAATGCAAACAATGTGTGTCTGAATTTTAGAGGATATATATTAAAAGTATGTTTTTAAGACAAGATTATCTTTACAGCATAAACATCACAGCTTGAATTCACACCTCCGTACGTCAAAGGATTTTTCACAGGAATATTAGAAGAAAAAAGAGAGAAGGGTTATATTGGGAAATAGGTGTTTGGCACCATGGCCCCCGTCTCTTTAGCATTCCCTGAAAATCATATTAAAGAGGATGGGAGCGGAGCAACCGAGGCAATGTTCACTAGCCATCCCCCAGTGGGGTCACAAGAGAGAGAACCTACCAATGCAGTGGAGGTGGGATCACAAGAGAGAACCTACCATGCAGTGGAGGTGGATCACAAGAGAGAGAACCTACCAATGCAGTGGAGGTGGGATCACAAGAGAGAGAGAGAACCTACCAATGCAGTGGAGGTGGGATCACAAGAGAGAGAGAACCTACCAATGCAGTGGAGGTGGTGGTGGTTGCAGAGAGCGAAACACCCCAGCCAATGAGCAGCAGTCATGTTCACAGTTGAGGAGGCAGAATTAGCTGAGCACAAAAAAAAGAGAAAAAAAAGAAGAAACTGTATATATATATTGCTGCCTGAAAGAACTTAGCTAACAGACTTGCCATCTATGGTGGTTTCTAATAAAGCACAATGGTAACAGTTTAATGACTTCCAATGCTAACATCATGTGCATGGAACAAAGAGAGGTGGCTGTAGCTTAGATGTGGAAGAGGATTTGATGAAGTGTGTTGAGTTGCAGGGGGTCCAGAATGACCAATGACCAATACAGTACGAAACAGGAAGAAGGAAAAAGTATCCAAACAACCTATCACTGCAGAACACTATAGTGCATAACATCCATAATATAAGTGTCAATGCATTGATCCAAATAGGATAGAACGGGGCAAAGGACCCTAAAACTAACGTTGACATATCTCTAGAGGCCTAATTTGTATTTCAATTTAACATTTGTTTGAAGAGATTCCATATCATATTATGTTGGATTCCTGTTTTGATATCAACTAGCCCAGCAGCGCACACACATAGCACCAGTAGCATTGGTCTAAGCTACAACACACCTGCCTAAAAACTGACGACTCTGCACAATGTACAATCCAATAACATTGTTAAAGAAACATACGCTTTAGAGGATGTTATGGACTCGGATACATTTAACAAAGTTATGGCTGACTCGGATATTCAGCCGTATTCATTCAAGCATTCGGCCGAAGAAATGCAGCAGAGGCCGAGGCCGAGGCTGAGGCTGAGGCCGAGGCCGAGGCTGTGTGAGCCGAGACATGGCCAACGGGAGCATCCAGAACCTGAGCTGAGGAGAGCTAACAGTGAGCTAACAGTGAGCTAACAGTGAGCTAATAGTGAGCTAACAGTGAGCTAACAGTGAGCTAATAGTGAGCTAACAGTGAGCTAACAGTGACCGCTGGAGCCTTGGCTCAACTGGCCCTCCGAGGCCAACATGAACTTAATCATTCTAACTTCATTCTACTGCAAGGAATTTCAGCGTGTGTGTGTGTGTGTGTGTTATTATGTACTAATTACACGGCAACCTCTTCTTGATCAATTATATTATATAATATGATATATTAGAAATTATATATACAGAGCTGCCAAGTCTCACCCTTTGAGAGTGAGAGTCACGCAATTTAACCTCTTCACGCGCCTCGCGCCACACTTCACATTTCACGCGCTGTTTCCCCCTTTCACTACTTTATAATTATTTTTTTATTTAATTATATATTTCCATTACTTGTTGCTTGAGGCTTGCCGTAGTTCGAGTCAGGGACAGGGTGAGCCCGCCCTATTCTGCCCCCGATTGGCTGACCGAGATATGTGATAACCAATCATCAGCCCTCGAGGCTAAATCGAACCAACCCAACGAAAGGCACCACGTATACAAACCAATCAGAGGCAGCTTAGGGCGGGTCATTGCGTCTCTATCCTATGAAGAACAACCTGAACCTATGAGAACAACACTTATGGTGGAGAAATCGAAAAGTAAACGTGAAACGTTTGCTCTTGATGGAACTCCATCATCCATCATGACTGTGGAGATGGCAAACCTTGAGCCACAGTGTCTCAAATGGGAGCCCCCCCCCCCCCCCCCCTCTGTCATCAAGGCATCACAATCTGCCACAAACACCTCCAACATGAGACATGTCATGTCAACCAAAACAAACAAAGACATGCACTTTATTTTTTTATAATATATATTATATATATATTATTCTGGTTCTAATTTTGTTACACTTAAAAAAAAATGCACAAAAGGAAAAGGCTGCTATTGTTTCTTAAAAGGCTGCTATGTTTTCTTTATATTGACATTTTATAAATAAATGTATTTTATTTGTCAAACTTTCTTGTTACAATTGTTTTCATTTCTACTTGTGCTGGTCAATTCTTAACACTATATAAGCATGAGGAGGCCCACAGTGCAGGGAGAGCAGCTGGCATGGGGCATGGCATGGGGCATGGCATGGGGCATGGGGCATGGGGCATGGGGCATGGCATGGGGCATGGGGCATGGCATGGGGCATGGCATGGGGCATGGCATGGGGCATGGGGCATGGCATGGGGCATGGCATGGGGCATGGCATGGGGCATGGGGCATGGCATGGGGCATGGCATGGGGCATGGCATGGGGCATGGCATGGGGCATGGGGCATGGGGCATGGGGCATGGGGCATGGCATGGGGCATGGCATGGGGCATGGCATGGGGCATGGGGCATGGCATGGGGCATGGCATGGGGCATGGCATGGGGCATGGCATGGGGCATGGCATGGGGCATGGCATGGGGCATGGGGCATGGGGCATGGGGCATGGGGCATGGCATGGGGCATGGGGCATGGGGCATGGCATGGGGCATGGCATGGGGCATGGCATGGGGCATGGCATGGGGCATGGCATGGGGCATGGCATGGGGCATGGGGCATGGGGCATGGCATGGCATGGGGCATGGCATGGGGGTGAAGACATCACAACAGTCTTAATGTTCATTTAAATTGAGATATTCCTCTAAATCGACGTTAAAAAAGGCCAAAAAAAAATCGCCGCCGGCCGAACGCATCTTCCCCCGAAAGTCTCACTCCTACTTTTTCCTGAAACTTGGCAGCCCGTATATAATTCATATACGTACATCAGAAGCTTGCACGCAATGCATCCTGGTACATGTAGGCACTGGAGGCTCCTAGAACACAACACTAACTAACACTAACACTAACTAACACTAACTAACACTAACACTAACACTAACTAACACTAACACTAACTAACACTAGCACTAACTAACACTAGCACTAACTAACACTAACTAACACTAACACTAACACTAACACTAACACTAACACTAACACTAACTAACACTAACACTAATACTAATACTAATACTAACACTAACACTAGCACTAACTAACACCAGCACTAACTAACACTAGCACTAACTAACACTAACTAACACTAACACTAACACTAACACTAACACTAACTAACACTAACACTAACTAACGCTAACTAACACTAACTAACACTAACACTAACAAACACTAACTAACACTAACACTAACACTAACACTAACACTAACACTAACTAACACTAACACTAACACTAACACTAACACTAACACTAACACTAACACTAACACTAACTAACACTAACACTAACACTAACTAACACTAACACTAACTAACACTAACCTTTCATGCTATAGTGCCACTAACACCATCATGGGTTGTTTTGTTGTACATTGTTAACAATGTAACAGTTAACAATGTAACAGTTAATAATGACAATGTAACAGTTAACAATGTAACAGTTAACAATGTAACAGTTAATAATGACAATGTAACAGTTAACAATGTAACAGTTAATAATGACAATGTAACAGTTAATAATGACAATGTAACAGTTAACAATGTAACAGTTAATAATGACAATGTAACAGTTAATTATGACAATGTAACAGTTAACAATGTAACAGTTAACAAAGTAACAGTTAACAATGTAACAGTTAATAATGACAATGTAACAGTTAATAATGACAATGTAACAGTTAACAATGTAACAGTTAATAATGACAAAGTAACAGTTAATAATGACAATGTAACAGTTAATAATGACAATGTAACAGTTGAGGGGGCTGCAGAAGGGATATATATATTTTTAAATAAAACAAATAGTATTTAAGGCGGCCAGCATCTTTTGGAATTCCAAACATATATACATTGTTTTGCATGGCTGATTGTAGTTGCGCTAGTAATCCAGCAGGGGCACTGTGCCACTGCTGAATGGATGTAAGGGAAACTATGTGGGATTTTGATTAAAGCTGTAATCATCCCCATTCTTCTGGCCTACCTTTGGGGGATGTCTTCAATTTAAGAGTGTGTGTGTATGTGATGGCCATGCTCAGTAGGTACTCCTTTATGAGGCTTTAGAAATGGGTGCACCTCATTCTTCTCCACTGCTAATGCATTAGTGATGCCTGCACATTAGATCGTTTCTTGGACCAAACGTTCATGTCCGGGGTAGTATTGAAGTACAGCTTTCCTTTCTCTGTAAACCAGCCTGTAAATGGAAAACATGTTGGAATCCAGCCTGCAAAGCAGCGTGTAAACATCCCTGAAATCGGTCCGTGAAACCAAAAACCTGAACCAGTCTGCAATCCAACTGGCACCAGCTTGTAAATCATCTTGAAAACAGGAAACTTGTCTGTAAACCAGCTTGTAAACTGACTGTTAACCACCTACAAATCTATGTTTAAACCAACAGCTAATCTATAAAGAAGGCAGTCGGTAAACCGTTCTGGAAACCAGCCTGTAAACCAATCTGAAAATACCTGAAAAGAACACATATGAGTTTACACTGCATCTTTCTAGGCTTACTAACCCATATTGAGATGATGGTCCAAGTTTAAGTTTGCATGAAATAATGAATGACCCTTTTTTCCCCGCCCGATACGTACAGAGCATGTTGTTCTATGTGCGCTTGTGGTCTTAAATAGTACTTTGGTTTGGCGTTCAGGGCTGGCGGACATAACGGGATCCGTAAAACCTTGGTTAGTGGCACTGGGAAGTAAATCAGCTTCCTGCTAAACATTCATCAAACATCGATCTCACAGAGGGCAATGTGCCTCTTTGTAAATCTATAAAACATATGCAATAATACATTCTAAAGACAAATGAGTTTTACATATAAGACAATGAGGCCTGTATCCAGGTGACCAGAGGGGAGCAAAGGTACGCATCTTTTACCAGACACAGCAATTAAAGCCTGCTTGTTCTTAATATATTCACGGGAGCCCTCGGGTTCAGAGCCCGGTTCAGAGCCCGGTTCAGAGCCCGGTTCAGAGCCCGGTTCAGAGCCCGGTTCCCATGAATAATGGATGGATGAAATATTGAAATGTTTTATTGTGGAAACAGACAACACAAAACGAAAATTATTCATGAATTGTGAGTATGCACCAAGACGAACGTAATGTATAGACAGCACTTTGAGAGGTCAGTTTTATTGTTAACACAAGGCGGGTGGGGAAGGTACTTCCAGGTTCTGACCGACCATGGAGCAGTACACTGTAATTCTATTTCCTATCCCTCAAACCACCGACAGGGAGGTCTTTAATTTATTCATGAGCCACGCTTCTCGTGCCAGAGAGCATTATACAAAGCCGGATCACCGGGAAGTAACCATTCTGTCCACAAAAGCCAATTACAAATCAGAAGCAATACAACAACAGCTCTAGACACCTTTGTCTTGTAACCATACCAACTGTCTTATGACAGTGATTTAGCAATTAACCTCACATTTAGGATATTCACTTGTTTGGTCATGTGATGAACATTCACATTACTGAACAATGAATCTCATTATGGCCAAGTGCCATATCCAATGGGCAATGTGTGAATGGTAATGTGTAACACCATCATATATGACATACAGTAGTGCTGCAGAGACTCATGTTTTCTTCTCCAAGAAAACATGTTTGTTTGGTACAGATCCAAATTGCCAAAAAATAATGTAGCATTCCCACTAATAGTCAATCATATCGCAATATCTGTCCAAAACAATCACAGCATGATGTGTTTACTGTATGGTTCAGCCCTTTTTCACGCTGATAAATAGCATGTACACACTTGATGTTCCTTAGAACATTTGAAATGGAAGACTCTCCGCTAAAGGTAAACACTATAGTCCCCACGAAAGGCAGGACAACCTTAACAACAAGTACCTTATGTCCCTGTGTGAGTGTGTGTGGATAGGTGTTCCTCTAAAGAGTCGCCCTATTATCAGACGGCCCGCGTCACCCCTGTTAAGGCGCCAGAGCGCCGCCGCCTAAGCTGTAGAGTAGTTTGGTTGAGCGATGGCCACACCAGGGGGGTCGGGAAATAATTCACCATAACTCTAGAACCCGTCAGAGCTTCCTATCTGCTTCCTATCAGCAGGTGAAGGTCAGAAGATCTGCTCCCCTGGTCTCCTGCTAGCTCTCTCTCTCTCTCTCTCTCTCTCTCTCTCTCTCTCTCTCTCTCTCTCTCTCTCTCTCTCTCTCTCTCTCTCTCTCTCTAGAGACAGGCAGGCCACTCATCTCTACACAGAACGCTCCACTCCAAGATGGCTGCTGACCAACAGTAAGTGGTGTGGGTCAACCCTATCTCCCCAGGGGGTTAAGATGCTGACGGTTGCTATGTAATCAATGAAATGTTCCTTCTCTCCCTACTTTAATAGCACAGCGCCCTACGCTGTGAGAAACCTTTTTATTTTAACCATATGCGAGATGCCGCATAACATACGGCCATCAAAACTGTCCCAAACATTTTAATTGCCACATAATTCCCCAGCCTGAGTAATAAAAACTGAGTACTGTAGGAGCATCAATTCAGCGGTAAAGCTCATCCCTTGTGTTGTCCAGATACCTGCCACCTCGCCAAGCCGGCTGGCAGGCTGCCAGGGAGGAGAGGAAGCGTTTCACTTGAGGAGTGAGAGCAACTGACAGATGCCTGAGCAGCCAAACAGCATTCATCACAGCATCTGTGACTAGGAATACAAAAGCCTCTGCTTATACACACAGCTGTGGCCATTAAGACCGCCAGAGGAAAGAGAACTGAGGAGAGGATGAAGTAACACATCGGGCGCCAAAGAGCCGGACGGCGCCCGCCTGGTCCCTGGACAGCTAGTGGATGGGTTCAGACCCCCCTCACATACATACATCACTGTCCTCTCTGTCTCTCCATCTCTCTATCTCTCACCCTTGTGAAGATTAGGCTAGCTAGTTAGTAGCTAGCTGTGCCCACAGACTACTACTCCTTCTACTGGGGCCAACAAAAATATCAACTTTAAGAGAGTTCTGGGAGCCCCAATCTGATGGTCACCTCTGAAGGTTATCTCTCTGATCCTTCGTGGCTCCTGCTCCTGAATGGAGCGGATGGTACAATATGTGGCCTACCTTTGCTGTGAAATCATAATCTTGTGGTTCAAGTAGAATTTGGTAGGAACAAAATAATCATTAGATAGTTGCGGACACACAGATATGAACTACTTGCATTTTGTATCCAAAATTGTTTTAGTCCTTTTTTTGTTCATTTGTTTTATATAGCACAAGTTATGCATATTTGAAGGAAACTGAACAATGTGTGGTTTCCAGATCCCTTCAGTATGAAGGGCCCCTGGGGGCTCCTGGGGGCTCCTGGGGGCTCCTGGGGGCCCCGGTCTGAGAAGCTGGAGGCTCTGATCAAACTAATCTAACGGTCTGGACGGACGCCAGGTTGTTTGGCCAGTGATTACAACCTAAGCCCCCAACGTACCGTATTAATCATAATTACTAATCATCGTTTCACCAACCGGGAGCAGAAACAGGACCGCGGTTGGGAAACAACGCGATGCAGGAAGTCTCACGACTCACATCCCGGGGAGACGTCATCTCTCTATTAAACAGAACCATGGGTGGGGCATGGGACATGTTTAAAGTCCATTCAAGGAAACCCACACAGCGTTTATTTATGAACAATGAAAACCCAAACAGAAAACTCTCCTGCGCCCTCATGCGTCAACACTAACAGATGAGTCCTCTAGAGCAGTGGTTCCCAACCTGGGGGGCGCGCCCCCTTGGGGGGGCGCCAAAGATCGCAGGGGGGGCGCCAGGCCTCAGATGATTTGAGGCCTAATATCATATTTCGATTTTTTTTAAATTTTATTTTATTTATTTTTTGTTTTTTTACATATAATTGTAACGCAATACATGATTGTCGCTAAAAGCCTTGTCTCTACATTACAATAAAATATAGAAATTTATTGATTAATTAATTTTAATAAAAATTCTACAAATGAATCTGATACTCCTCCGATTCGCGCCAACATTGACGTTACTGTGTCAGCTTCTGTAGTAGTAACAGTTTGCTGTGCTTGCTAGCTAGCGACCAACTTCATAAGGTGAATATTTTGTCTAAAAATGTCTGAAAAACGTAAAGGAGATGACAGCTCATCTGCAATCAAAAAGAAAATGAGGACCTACCTAGAGAGCTATCTTAACTTAGGTTTCATGGAGGGAACGGACAAAACCCGCCCAGAGTGTGTGATATGCAGAGAGAAGCTAGCCAACGACAGCATGAAACCCTGCAAAATGAAGAGACACCAACAGACCATGCACCCAGAAACGGTCGGGCGTGATCGGGACTTTTTCATAAAGAAACAACAGTTTGTTAGGGCTGGCAGCGATGTACAGAAGGCCACCGAGGCCTCTTTTGAATGTGCACTTTTAAAAGCAAAGGCAAAGTCCGGGGGGGGGGGGGGGGGGGTGCGCAAATTCCAACAGGAGTCATTTGGGGGGGCTCTGGGTGAAAAAGGTTGGGAACCCCTGCTCTAGAGGAGCGTCATCCAGCTCCACCCATACACACATATACATATACATCGGTACACACTACAGACACTATGACAGACATGTGTGGTGTGTGTGTGTGTGTGTGTGTGTGTGTGTGTGTGTGTGTGTGTGTGTGTGTGTGTGTGTGTGTGTGTTTGTGGCTACTGTGTGCTGGGGTGTGTGTGTGTGCGTGTGTGCATGTTTCTATGTGTGTGTGTGTGTGTGTGTGTGTGTGTGTGTGTGTGTGTGTGTGTGTGTGTGTGTGTGTGTGTGTGTGTGTGTGGAGTTTGGAGAAAACACGCATCCACGAATGACGCGCAAAGAAAGGTACCGGAATGTGTGAATAACAGCGCGCTGCATTCTAACCCGGATCACCTGCTGGCTTCATCTAAATCTGAATCCGCTTTCAGCACCAAATTGTACAAATGCGTCAAACGAGGGTCATCAACAACGGCTCTTAACTCTGAGCTGATCGTAAACGGAACTTTTTGTCGAAATGGCTTTAAAGCACGTCGCGTCGTATTAATAGGGTCCCGAACCATCCAGAGCCGCCGGGGGGCACTGAACCATCCCGGTTCTGAACCATTGAACCATCCCGGTTCTGAACCACTGAACCATCCCGGTTCTCAACCACCATCTGCGCCCCCCCCCGGCGGCTCTGGATGGTTGGGATGGAACCATCCAGGTCCCGAACCATCCAGGTCCCGAACCATCCAGGTCCCGAACCATCCAGGTCCCGAACCATCCAGAGCCCCCCCCCCCCCCCCCCACACTGGCGGCTCTGGCACCGCCTCGCAACTAGTTGTAGACCTTTGAGCTGGAGAACAAATCGATCACTGAAACGCGTGGACAAGAGTACTGGTCGACATTTATATATATAATAATAACTCTGGTTCTTACCTCTTTTAAGGCGAAGAAGAAGAAGAAGAAGAAGAAGAAGAAGAAGAAGAAGAAGAAGAAGAAGAAGAAGAAGAAGAAGAAGAAGAAGAAGAAGAAGAAGAAGAAGAAGAAGAAGAAGAAGAAGAAGAAGAAGAAGAAGAAGAAGAAGAAGAAGAAGAAGAAGAATAGATCTCAGACACCGTTCAGCGTTCAGCGTTCCGTTGTCGCTCCAGACGCTGCGCGGTGATGAGGAGCGGCTCCCAGATGAGCACCGCGGAGCGCGTTTCTCTTTTCATTGAGTTCTCTGTAAATAGCACAGACCACTCCCCCACCACGACTCATATGGCCATCAGTGTTCTTTACATGGGGTTACACCCCCCCCCCCCCCCCCCTTGGTGGACGTGGTGCAATTTCTCAACTGCGTTAAGTTGACATTTGTCAGCTACACTTCTTGACCGCAATGGCCAAGATACTAATGTAGTACTACTACTACTAGTAGTAATGTAGAGTGTAACTTTTACCATTTTTCCCATCATGGTTTTCCATCATTTGCATTTAAGAAACACCAGGCTAATTGCTAATTACATTCAGCTGACATTATCTGATATCACCAAAATAGTCCATTCAAACTCCCCTAAAAAGTAGGACAGTCACTCTTACTGCACTGTTCTCCTGGGGGGCACAAGACAGGCAGACAGGAGTCATACCAGATCATAAATCAATTGACCCTTTTCTATGTGAAGACTGATCCCAGCGGGTGGGATGAGCGTCCATGCCCCCTCATGTGGATTCCCATCCTGTGACTGAAATAGCCGCGGCAGATCTTCAGTTTCATGATCTGTGGAGAACGTTCTGGGGATCCAGGAATACAAGCTAGAGCAAGGGCAAAGAAGCAGTTATCAGTCTCTATAATTACAGTATTCATTTCATGTAATTACTGCATTATCCCAGGGGACACACTGCAAGTGTTACATTAGGAACTTCCTGATATTGAACAACCTGGACGTGAGGGCTGATTGTAATATTAGACGCCTTTTCAATCTTCTGGGAGCGAGAGGAGAACCATCGACCACAGACCGGGACTCAGGGGATCAGAACCCAAACCAGAACTGGTTTCCTTCTTGTTAAAATCCAGCGAACAATGTGTGATGTTCTCATAGGGACATGTATAATGGCTATTTATATGGCTTACTGTTCCCAGGGTGGTGTAGCAGTGGTTAACTACTAGTTCATAGTAGTTAATTAGTGGTAACTGAGGTCTGCCTCAATACACTTCTAAATTAGGGTTTGAAACTTTTGATGGGTTTGAAAATATATGTTGACCCTGGCATATTAACATGATTATATATTATATATATTTGTATATTGCTCTCATTTCATGTATTGTCTTTTTTTTAGTTTTAAATTTAAATTTAATTAAATTTTGTTTACATTTAAATGTCTTCATTTAAATGTCCTATGTAAAAAATGATCTGGAATTAGTGTTTGTCAGTCAGACATTTTAAATACACTTGACAACAACAAATCATGAGGATTGAATCCTCTTTATTGGTACATACATGTAAACATACAGTGAAAAGTGTTCTCTGCATTTAACCCATCCTAGTATGAGGAGCAGTGGGCAGTATTATACAGAGGGGAGCAGTTAGGGGGTCTTCCTCTAGGACACCTCCACTGTTTTTGCTAGGAGGAGCAGGGGATTGAACCAGCAACCTTCCGGTTGTGAGGCGACCGCTACCTCCTGAGCTACACTGCCGCCCAATGCCCAATGCTGATACAATATATAACAATGCCAGTCACTTGTATATCCTAAAAAAACAGACTACTTGTTCCTTCCTCCCTGTGTGGGCTTTTACTCTGAAATGTAATAATTGTGAAATTGGAACGTTGCACAACTTGTGAGAATCTCGCCGGTTGTAGAGACAAATGAAAGGTTTCAATCAACACTGTGTGGACTGTCGAAATACACAAACTATACTTCTGAAAACTTTATCCATTGCACAAATGAGTTGTCTTTGGTTCAAACTCTCCATAACCAAACAGGAAACAAGCCCTGACCCCCCTTCCTGGTTTCTGGGCCCAGGCTCAGCGCCGTCTCCCCTCAGAAGCGCCCCCCTGTAGCGTAGGAGGATCGGTGGATCTGTCTGAGAGTCTCTGGTCTCTCTGTCTTGGTTCCAGAGACAAAACTACAGACAGGATCACGGTTATTTGTTTTATTTCATCTATATTTGACCAGGAGGTCTCACTGAGATCATGGAGAGCTAATGAGTTGGATCAGAAGCTGCTTTCTAGGAGACTCCATGGGTAATTTCCTGGTGAGGTGTGTGAGCGTCATCACTGCTCCTTCTGATCAGCTCATAAGACCTGAAGGGAGATAACCTGGGGCAGAGCTTCAAAGCTCTTGGATGTGTTCCTAAAGTAGGTTCTTGTAGTGTATTGACACCGAGATGCACATCACCATAACCATGGTGGATTTCTACGCTTTTATCACGGTTGCCGTCTCAGAGGAGTTCACACAGAACTGGGGGAGGAAAAAATAAAAACATTCACACCTACAAAGAAGAGGAAATCTCTCACATGAAGGTAGATGAAAGTACTTCACACAACTTTGTGGGGGGTGTGTGGGGGGATAAAGACCTTGAAATGATACGACTTCAATAATAAGGTGATTGAAAGGTTTTGAAAAGAATTGGATGGATAACGTTTTAATGTTTTTCGGTTTGGCTCTGACAGCTGCTCCCACCCACACACACACACACACACACACACACAAGAGCACACACACGCACACACACACACACACACACACACACACACACACACACACACACACACACACACACACACACACACACACACACACACACACACACACACACACACACACACACACACACACAGTGTGCAGGAGAAAAAAGACACCAATCAGAGAAGCTTTTTATATCCCAGACCTTCCAGTCGGATCTGACCTGTCTGTAATAAGTGACATCCGAAGCCCGCATTGTAATTTATGAGTTGCTTCGACAAATTGGCTCCCTAGGGACCGCAGGGAGAACCTTTTCCTGGCAGATGAAGCCCATAGAGATGGAGCCCTCCTCCTCCTTCTCCTACCGCTCCATTCTCCTCTGCACCAGAGAGCTGTTTCAAGTCTTACTCCTCTTCACACAAGGAGAAGGGTCTGATTATTCTTCATAATGCTGCTCAATGCACTGCGCATACCTCAGCCACACCAAAAACTCCCTTGGATCCTGATTTAGATTTGGATCAAGATTCAGGTCCAGATTCGGATTTGTGCCAAAATCGAATCAACTGTTTTATAGGTCATCTAACCACCAAGGTGTGTCCAATTCTGTACAAAATTGTATGTCAAACAGATAGACAGACAAACAGACAGGCAGACAGGGGCGGAAACAAACCTCTGGTCCATCTTCGATGGTGGAGGTAATATTTATGTATTTCATTTATGTAACAAACATAAAACATCTTTATTTTCAGTAGTTCTACCAATTGGTTAAGTTACACTATACGGCACATATAGGCCAATGCTGATTGGTGCAGTTGGGGACGCCACATTGAAGTGAGCAGATGATGACAAATCCAACATCTGTTTGACAACATATAATCTGGAAAGACTTTAATTGATAGAACACACACATACTCTCTTCACTACCAATGGGTAAGAAAATAAGGCACTTCTTACAACTCCAGTGTGGCCACACTATTTCATGTTCATAGAAAGTAGAGCTTATCTACTCATATTCCTGTGTTGAAGTCCTGCTTCAGTTCCCCATGTCCTGTTTTCACATCAACTGCACCGGAACGGCTTGCATCAAGTGGGACGCATTTTGTAAAGGCGTACCCGTCCTTATCCGGCGAGCGACCAAGCAGCCCACCCTGCGTGATGGAAGGCAGTGGGGGGTTGTTCCCTCCAAACCCATCACACTCAGAGGGAATGCATCACTCCTCCAACATGCTCCTCTTCTACACAGCAGAAGAGGGGAAAAAAAATAAAGTAGGGAAATGGCCCATGTTTTTATTTCTCTGTTAGCGTGCCCTCTGAAGTGCTAGCTCAGATCCTCAGCCCGTGCTGCGATCCCGGTTAACAGGCTAGTCCTGGATGCATTACGCTTAGGGTTGCCACCTTTCATGCAAAAAAAATAAAGGACGCCCCCCGCTCTTCGGGGCCACGCCCCCCGCTCCTCGGGCCCACCCCCCCCGCTCCTCAGGGCCACGCCCCCCGCTCCTCAGGGCCACGCCCCCCGCTCCTCGGGGCCACGCTCCTCAGGGCCACGCCCCCCGCTCCTCAGGGCCACGCCCCTCGCTCCTCGGGGCCACGCTCCTCAGGGCCACGCCCCCCGCTCCTCAGGGCCACGCCCCCCACTCCTCTGGGCCACGCTCCTCAGGGCCACGCCCCCCGCTCCTCAGGGCCACGCTCCTCAGGGCCACGCCCCCCGCTCCTCAGGGCCACGCCCCCCGCTCCTCGGGGCCACGTTCCTCAGGGCCACGCCCCCCGCTCCTCAGGGCCACGCTCCCCGCTCCTCAGGGCCACGCCCCCCGCTCCTCAGGGCCACGCCCCCCGCTCCTCGGGGCCACGCTCCTCAGGGCCACGCCCCCCGCTCCTCGGGGCCACGCTCCTCAGGGCCACGCCCCCCGCTCCTCGGGGCCACGCTCCTCAGGGCCACGCCCCCCGCTCCTCGGGGCCACGCTCCTCAGGGCCACGCCCCCCGCTCCTCGGGGCCACGCCCCCTGCTCCTCGGGGCCACGCTCCTCAGGGCCACGCCCCCCGCTCCTCGGGGCCACGCTCCTCAGGGCCACGCCCCCCGCTCCTTGGGGCCACGCTCCTCAGGGCCACGCCCCCCACTCCTCAGGGCCACGCCCCCACTCCTCAGGGCCACGCCCCCGCTCCTCAGGGCCACGCCCCCCGCTCCTCGGGGCCACGTCTACCACAGGCCAGTATTGATTCATAGTTAAGTGCTTTATCAACAATTATAATTAATAATTTGAAATAATCAAAATAGATCTATTACTTCTAGTAACAGTCTAGTAACAATGAATAGTCTTTTGGGAATACTGGGCAATGAGATCAAATCGTTGATGACATGAATGAAATGTATTTAAAATATCAAAACCATCACAAGACTCCACTGACATGAGGCAGTAGCTCAGTCTGTAAGGACTTGGGAACCGGAAGGTACAAAATATAAAAGATACAAGCCATTTGGAACAAGTACAATGGAATGCTTACTCCCCATTCCCTCTGGTCGTCAGTCGTCGGCGAAACACGGGGCACTGCCGAGGTGTCCTTGAGCAAGGCACCAGCCCCTCCCCTGCTCCCCTGGGTCTACAAGAGCTGATACCCACTGCTCCTCATGCTAGGATGGGTTCACTGTGTGTTTATGTACTTTATGTAACCAATAAAGAGGATTCTAATTCAGATTTAGATTGTATGGTGTAGCCTACTAGGACAAACATTCTGAATAGAAGTTAAATAATAAAAGTTTAACTAAGATAAACATGGCTGAAAAATTATTATTAGTATTGCATTAAATTAGTTTCATAACCAAATTCTAAGCAGCTTTAACTTTGAAACCTAAATAAATAATATGTTACGAGATCAATATGGGTTAATATATAAGTAAATAGCAAGTATGCAAATTTAGCACACTTTGTGGAAAGACCAAGCGGTCATTGCACATGGGTATTTTAGCACAGTTCTGATCCCCCAGGTATCAGAGACCTGTGGGTGGTTAGGGGGGTTTGAGTCTAAGAGGCTCCGACAGGCGAGGGGAGGGATTGTAATAGAAATTAAAACCACCCACCGAATCATAGGCGTTGAAGACGGATCTATTGGTTAGCGGCTTTGGAGACGTTAGTTCAAGTCCTGCTAATAACGCTCCCGTCCTTGGAAACTTTGGCAAGGGTCTCAGTTGTGAGAGCTACAGGAGACCTGTTCAGGAGACCTGTGTTCGATTCCCACTGATGTTGGTATTGTTAATGAGGATGTTGTAAAGTAAGAATGAAAATGTTTGCTATGATGATTAATTAAATATGATGAAGTATGTGTTAATCATGCCAATTTGTGATGACTTGGTTAGGATTTTCATTGTCATACATTCATTAGTCCACAACAACACCAGTTTTAAGATTACAGATTTTTATTTGCCATTTGCAACCAGTCCAATAGAACGCTTCCTCCCATTCCCTCCTACTGTATGAGTTTATAGAACACTTTACTATCAAAATACTGTACACAATAAACAAAGTATTGAACGTGGGTCTACAGAATGGTGGGTCTACAGAATGGTGGGTCTACAGAATGGTGGGTCTACAGAATGGCGGGTCTACAGAATGGCGGGTCTACAGAATGGTGGGTCTACAGAATGGCAGGAGGTAGAGCGGTCGCCTCACAACTGGAAGGTTGCTGGTTCAATCCCCCGGCTCCTCCTTGAGGTGTCCTTGAGGAAGACCCCCTAACCCTAACTGCCCCCTCTGTATGAACAGCTGCCCACTGCTCCTAGTACTAGGATGGGCTAAATGCAGAGATTCAAACATTTAGTTTTTAGAACAGAACATGATGAATATCTGCACTGATCCACTCACAGTTGATCAGTTACATTACAATTAACATGACAATTAACATTACAATTAACATGACAAAACATTAAGATTCCATTCCGTTCCCCAGGAACAATCAGCAGAACGTGAAGCCAGGTGTTCAGCGCTGAGCAAGCAGATCACTCCATCGTTCCACAGAAACCCTGACCCTGACCCTGCTATCATATCGTCTGACTTTAGAATTCACCTTTTAATTGGCATGACTTCTATGATTCAAGATTTGAGATGTTAATTGATTTGCCATGTGCAACCAGTACAATAGAATGCTATAATAACGTTCTTCTTGGAAACCCAAAAGCATTTTGGAAATTGTCATGTAAATTGTAATGTCATAAACTCTGACCATTATTTGCCAACATCTCGATGGTGCAGTTGTGAGAGCTGCTGGTCAGCAGTTCTGGAGACATGTGTTAAATTCCTGCTGAGGTTGGTATTATAAATTTGTAGAGCGTGTGATTTTTGAAACATAACAATGTCCTTTTAATTGTAATGTCAATTAATCCCTCAGATCAGATCTGGGCTCAGATCTGTGGTGTTGTTGTTCGATATATTGGACAACATTTGGCTTTACTCCAACCGGTTTCCTCCTTTTGAAAAACCAAATGGTCAGCCTAATTTATATAGATGTTATGTTAATATATGGACCGTTCAAACTACAAATGTAACCAAATGTTTTTAATTCCAGAATCTGATCACCTTAGCGTAGTGGCTAGAATGTTTTGACTCCTAGTTGAAAGGTTGAAAGGGGATTTGACCCAGCAGCCTTCTAGGTTAAATCCCAAAAGTCAACCTGTGGGCATCCTTGAATAAGAGGCAAAGCACCCCAGCCTCTCTTCGGAAAGCCTCTCATTAATGACTAAAACATATTATTAATGTGCAGCCCTAAACCAGTGCTAATAGTCTTGAGTGAGATATACATTTTTTCCCCTGAAAACTGTTGACAAAACGAGGCAACAGAGGCAACGTGTTCCAACCTATTAATAAAGGTTAGGGGAAGGACAAAGATGGGAGATAAGACCCAGATATGTTGGAAGATCATTGCCTATTTATAGTGAAGACACCCAGGTGTGACCCATCTTAATTTCACATCTGTCCTTTTTCCCCACTCTCCCTGTCCCGGTACGTATGTGTGCAAATATGTGCAGCCCTACTCCTGCCTCAGATTCCCCAAATAGATGAAAATAAATGAAAGAAATAACCTAGTTGATTGTCTCTCAGCTCGTCCCTGGGGATGCGCAACTAGAATTTGCAAAAAATGGTGAGATCTGTGGCTGACCAAAAAGCAGACCTTCTTCTATGTTATTATGTGGGTCACCGTGTCCAACCCTGGCATCCGCAGGAAGGCCGGTTGTAGGGGACACTTTACTTTCTTTGTCCCCACCTCTGCTCAAACACTGGCTGAAAGAGAACACACACACACACACACACACACAGGAATCCCAGTGAGAGAGAGAGCAAGAGAGATTCAGAGAGAGCCACAAGAGAGAGAGAGAGAGAGAGAGAGAGAGATAGAGAGAGAGAGAGAGAGAGAGAGAGAGAGAGAGAGAGAGAGAGAGAGAGAGAGAGAGAGAGAGAGAGAGAGAGAGAGAGAGAAGGAAGGTCCGAAGCTCATTAACGCAGGAGGGCTGGAATGAGCCCAGACCTGGGTGGGGAGGGAGTGAGGGCTAACTCGCTCCATTACTGGGTGGGGAGTGAGATCTAAAGGCCATGACCATCTGGTATGGGTCTCTCTAAGGATGTCCAAGACACCACAGGAAAAAAAGCTCCTGTTTGTCTCTTTCTCCCTCTCTCTCCCTCTCCCTCTCTCTCCCCCGCTCTCTCTCCCTCTCCGTCTCTCTCCCCCGCTCTCTCTCCCTCCCTCTCCCTCTCTCTCTCTCTCTCTCTCTCTCTCTCTCTCTCTCTCTCTCTCTCTCTCTCTCTCTCTCTCTCTCTCTCTCCCTCTCTCTCTCTCTCCCTCTCTCTCCCTCTCCCTCTCTCTCCCCCGCTCTCTCTCTCAGTCCATCCTTCCTTCTCAGATGTGTGTGATTCACCTGCCTCCCATCCTGTTAATACAGAGCTAGTCAGGGCTCTGCAGGCCCTTCAGAGCAGAGGAAGGAGAACCCTGTTCAAACCCTTTGTTTTACTTTTGCAGCAGCAGCGTGTGAAGTTCAAATTAATCTAGGGATGGGTTCTGGTCCTCAGGAGCCACCGTCACACCATGTGTTGCATCAGATAGTCAGGCAGACGTATTAAGATGATCCTTTATTCATGCAGCTTGTCAAGCATTAAATTGATGAATGTGTTTATTTTTCAATTTTCTACATCTGGACAAAAATCTCCGCTCCAGCAGTCCTGTCCTGTTTTCCGCATTGATCACAACTTAAGGAGGACCAAACTGGCTTGGTCAAATCTATCAAATATCCAGCTTACCTTATGTTTAGACCAGGTTTAGTATAGAAGACGCAAAACCCACCATTTTACACTGATGGGTGAGTTAACCAACAGCCCTTAACCAGGTCACAATCATCAGATCAATGTGAGAAACTATATAGTGTTTGTCACATAGTATAATTAGTTAGATCCTCTGACAGAGCCCTCACCAGGTAAGGGGTCACAGTAGCTATAGAGTATATATATAGTATATATATAGTATATATACAGTGCCCAGAGAGTCCCCATTCTGTGTGTTTCACACTTCAGTGTTCAGGAATCCTCGCGAAGCGCTGCGGGCCGCGGGGAAGCTAAGTGTCCCGGCTTGGGATGACATCCGTCCCTTGAGGACGAATGGCTGCGTATGAAAAATGGATATGGGGCAGGAAATAGACGTCCAAGTCAAATGCGGCGCGAGTGCAACCTAGTCGGGTACCAGCGGGGTACCAGCGGGGTACCAGCGGGGGACCAGCGGGGTACCAGCGGGGGAGCAGCGGGGTACCAGCGGGGTACCAGCGGGGAAGCAGCGGGGTACCAGCGGGGTACCAGCGGGGGAACAGCGGGGGAGCAGCGGGGTACCAGCGGGGTACCAGTGGGGGAGCAGCGGGGTACCAGCGGGGTACCAGCGGGGGAGCAGCGGGGTACCAGCGGGGTACCAGCGGGGTACCAGCGGGGGAGCAGCGGGGTACCAGCGGGGTACCAGCGGGGTACCAGCGGGGAGCAGCGGGGTACCAGCGGGGTGCCAGCGGGGGAGCAGCGGGGTACCAGCGGGGTACCAGCGGGGGAGCAGCGGGGGAGCAGCGGGGTACCAGCGGGGTACCAGCGGGGGAGCAGCGGGGGAGCAGCGGGGTACCAGCGGGTTACCAGCGGGGGAGCAGCGGGGGAGCAGCGGGGTACCAGCGGGGGAGCAGCGGGGGAGCAGCGGGGTACCAGCGGGTTACCAGCGGGGGAGCAGCGGGGGAGCAGCGGGGTACCAGCGGGGTACCAGCGGGGGAGCAGCGGGGGAGCAGCGGGGGAGCAGCGGGGTACCAGCGGGGGAGCAGCGGGGGAGCAGCGGGGTACCAGCGGGTTACCAGCGGGGGAGCAGCGGGGGAGCAGCGGGGTACCAGCGGGGGAGCAGAGTATCGCTGCACAGTTTGAACCAAATTAATTATTCACTGTGAAGGAGTGGTCCACGGCGGTGTTAGACACACAATTACCAAGACAGGACTCTGGGCGTGTTTAAGAACTAAACTAACGAGGACGGACTCCTGATGGATGGAACTCTCCCCTCAGCAATTAGTTTGCCCTTTGGCTCATGGCCTGCTTATTAATTATTTATTTATTTACTTACTTACCAGGAACAGGGTTACAAATCGGAATGAAAATCGAATAGAAACATTGACTGATGCATTCTTATATATATATTTATATATGTATATACATATATGTATATATATATATATACATATACATAAATACATGAATGATATCAAATATTGACCAACGACCTACTGCTGTAAATACAATAAAACTATTTCACTTACAAGGTGAACGTATGTTTAAGGTAAATAATACATATGGCCAACATATGGTGTGAGTTCATGTTTTGTTTTTGCTGATATGAACCGGCCCCTGAGTGCGGGCCCCTGGGTGCGGGCCCCTGGTGCCGGCCCTGGGTGCGGGCCCCTGAGTGTGGGCCCCTGAGTGTGGGCCCCTGGGTGCGGGCCCCTGGGCCGGCCCTGGGCGCCGGCCCCTGGGCGCCGGCCCCTGGGTGCGGGTTCCTGGGTGCGGTCCCCTGGGTGCCGGCCCCTGGGTGCCGGCCCCTGGGCGCCGGCCTCTGGGAAAGGGGGACGGCGGAGGGTCAATCCAATCAATCCGTTTGCGAGTACAAGAGGAGTAATAGCCTCTTCACCGGCGCCATGAGCGGCTGGTATATACAGTATGTGTGTGCGTCTGCATGCGTGGGCGTGTATACACTACATCCCATACTGTAGAATTGACCCCCATGGCACCACGGGGGGTGTCCAACCACCGTGCCTGTTGAGGTGACACAATGCCGCTTAATAATTCAACCCCCGACAAACAAACAAACAAACAACAACAGCCAGCCACACTCAAAGTGTGTCAGTGAACACAAAACCCACGGTGAATTACCAGAGGTTGCTTACATACAGTGTAAGCAACCCTAAACGTACACATCACAAATACAGTACAAAGCTGACAAAAATCTCCCCCTCCACCACCCAGCCCCCCCCTCCCCCTCCCCCTCTCCCTCTCCCCCACCCAGTTCCCCCCCCCTCTCTCTCCCCCTCTCCCTCTCCCCCTCCCTCTCCCCCTCCCCCCCACCACCCACTCCCCCCCTCTCCCCCCCCCTCTCCCTCTCTCCCCCCTCTCCCTCTCCCCCCCCTCCCCTCCCCCTCCCCCTGACCATAATAGGAGACATCGCAAAGCCACAGAGTGCAGCCCCTAGAAGAAGAATCCATTATTAATACGCTGATGATGTAAAGGTCAGGCCCCCCCCCCCCCCCCCCCCTGTCTAAATGGTAATGCGGGCGTCTTTCACTCCGTCCGTCAGCAGGTGTTCGACAGCTGTCATCCATGTTCCCCCCGTCCCCCCTCCTCCTCCTCCCCTGTGTCATTACACCCCCCCCCCCCCACACACACACACAAACACACACTTAATTCACTCAATATCTAAAAAGGTTTTGTTTTTTTCTTTCTGTTGGAATAATAATGACCTCCACCATCGACGATGGACCAGAGGTTGTGTTCACCCCCTGTGTGTTGGTCTGTCTGTTACCAACTATGGTTTGGATAGCTCCCTGTGTCTCCAGCTCCTAGCTTCCAGGCTAGCTCCCCGTGTCTCTAGCTCCTAGCTTCCAGGCTAGCTCCTTGTGTCTCCAGCTCCTAGCTTCCAGGCTAGCTCACTGTGTCTCCAGCTCCTAGCTTCCAGGCTAGCTCCCCGTGTCTCTAGCTCCTAGCTTCCAGGCTAGCTCCCTGTGTCTCCAGCTCCTAGCTTCCAGGCTAGCTCTCCGTGTCTCTAGCTCCTAGCTTCCAGGCTAGCTCCCTGTGTCTCCAGCTCCTAGCTTCCAGGCTAGCTCTCTGTGTCTCTAGCTCCTAGCTTCCAGGCTAGCTCACTGTGTCTCCAGCTCCTAGCTTCCAGGCTAGCTCTCCGTGTCTCTAGCTCCTAGATTCCAGGCTATCTCCCCATGTCTCTAGCTCCTAGCTCCCAGGCTAGCTCTGTGTCTGCTCGTGGTTCCGAGCCCATCGTTTCCCGGGCTGGTTCCACATCTGCTCCGTGGCTACACCTCCCCCGTAGGACCCCACCTGCTCCCAAGGACCCCCACCTGCTCCCGGGGACCCCCACCTGCTCCCAAGGACCCCCACCTGCTCCCGGGGACCCCTTCCTATCTCGCGGACCCCTCTCTGCCGAAGACCGACGTCGGGGGCGAGATCCTGAGAAACGGGGCTCTCGGGCGGTCGTCGTTGTGTCGTCGTTGTGCCCCCGCGCTCTAATCCATCCCAGGTGTTCCCATCATAATCGGGCCGGCTGAGGCCAATGAACACCTGGGATCTACCCTTCTTAAGGCTGAGGCCAATGAACACCTGGGATCTACCCTTCTTAAGGCTGAGGCCAATGAACACCTGGGATCTACCCTTCTTAAGGCTGAGGCCAATGAACACCTGGGATCTACCCTTCTTAAGGCTGACCCACGTCGGGGCTTGATCATTGCGTACCTTACCGAGAACCATCCTGACGAAGACCGACGTTGGGTTCTAACTGAGAACCTTATGGCTCCCTCCTACTCGAGAACCTGTGTCTCCAGCTCCGACTATGTTGCGTCTCGGAGATATTGTGTGTGTGTGTGTGTGTGTGTGGGGGGGGGGGGGGTTGTTTGTGATGGGAAGTTTTGTGTGTAAGAGATAGTGTGTGTGTGAAATGGGAAGGTGTGTGTGTGTGTTTGTGTGTGTGAGAGATGGGAATGTGTGTGTGTGAGAGGTTAATGTGTGTGTGAAATGGGAAGGTGTGTGTGTGTGTGTGTGTGTGTGTGTGTGTGTGTGTGTGTGTGTGTGTGTGTGTGTGTGAACTCTGAAGACTTCTGTGTTTTTCAGCTTCTAGCTGAAAGGCAATAAAGAGAAGGTGTACAGTACATGTACAGTCCATCTTTCTCAGGATGCTCTAACGTACGCTCTAATGGTGCATACATGAGCGGGCGGATCATATAAGATTAATTTCATATTTAATGGGGTTTTCACACCCCGCTTACCGCGCTGAGCGTGCACGGCGCACGACTTCATAAGAAGTTCAATCACGATGGTGATGAGGTTCTGAAACGGTTGATTGAAACGCTAAGTGAAGAGTGCGTTTGTTTGTGCTTTCAAGATACAGCGCGATGATGACTGAACCCAATAGGCTTTGGGAGGAGGGTTTGTCTCCTGGTGGGGTTCAGATGGACGGGGAAGAGCCCTTCTGAAAGCACACAGGAGCTAGCTGAGGGTTCCACGTATTGGGCCTTGTTTCACAGTATCAATAGATACATGTTCATAACGCCATTACCATTTTAAAGTTTGTGAAATGGTCGTAATGGCTTTGCATTATATTCTACAGTATAGTATAGTATAGTATTAGCATGTATACAACATTTTGCTAAAACATAACCATAACAGGTGTCAGTTCTCACTGCCAGCAACACAACACTCTAACAAACCTCATCTTTTACAAGCTTCAGAGTATTTCTGTTTGTGTACAATGGGAAGAAGAGACGAGTCCCCGTGATGAGGAGGAATGAGTCACACGTTAGAGTCCTGGGCTGGTCGCGTCCCCGGGGACTTGTTTTCATTAGAACTAAATGAGGGGATTTCACAGTCCCCTCCGTATAAACATTTATAAACAACCACAGGCACTAGCATGTATTAGATACGCGTTTAGTTATGAATATTTTGTTCATGTATTTTGCATTATAATGTGCTTTAACACACATGAAAAGCACTTTGAAATCAACGCCAGATGCAAATGCGAAAACTGCACACATGTGGGCACATAATTCCACAGTACACATACAGTATATACTTTATACTACAGTTGTATAGTATATATATATATATATATATATATATATAGTACATGAGTAAAACAAATTGTTAATATGGAATCTTGTAACAATTACATTTTCTAAATGTGTGAAAATATGTATTATTTATATAAGTTTTTTGTAGTAAAGGAGTTAGTTGTTTCCATGTTCTGGTAGACTTGTTAGTACCCATAGGAAGGCTTTTACTAATTGTAATTCCTTCAGGACCCCCGCTGGCAGCGCCTTCCGTCCGTCCAGATGTGAGCCCAGCACAACAGACCCTCACAACAGGCCTTACTGACCCCAGAGCTCTTTGACTTTCTAATACCTTTCAGAAGTCACACATCCGTGGACCCCAGCCCCACTCCCACGGCCACACAATGAGACGGGTTAGTAAGTAAGTAATCACACAACACAAACAACAACACAAATGACTACAAATAAAACAAGATCATATGTTTTATGTTATTATACATATAGACCTAATATATGTACCATTTAGTAATTTAGCAGACACTTTCATCCAAAGCGACTTGTACATTTAGATAAAGGAGTATAGGGCTTGAACATCCCAATGCATCCTGGGATTCTGTGTAGCCGATACCCCGCTGAGTAGTGAGAGTCTGGCATGAGAGTCTCTCTGGCAGACACAATGTCTCCCCAAGATCAGTCACTTTATTGTTATTTTTATTGTCATTTTTTATTGTGTATAGTATTTTTATAGTATTGTGTTTTAGAAATTCATACTGCGGGAGGGAAGGAGGAGTAAGCATTCCATTGTACTTGTTGCAAATGGCAAATCCATATCTTGAATCTTGAAATGACAAATAATTTCAAGATAAATTACTAAACAACGACCGGAGACTCATTACCGCCAACACAATAAGTAACATTCCAATGCTCCTATAATGGTGGCGGTCATTGCGATGTGACTTTGCGATGTTCAAGCCCTCTCGTTAGGCTTCAGATCTTGGGGATGGAACACAGGAGTCCCTATCTTCCTGTATATGCAGTAACTCAAGTTTTACTCTCCCTCAAGTTCACCAAACCTGTGAGGGGTTGAGTAAAGTAATAATATACTTTCTATCTTGTTGCAAAAACGTAATTGCATTCTGTGTGTATTAATGTAGGGTATATTGTACAGCAAATACACAATACACCAGTGGTGAAGTGTCAGGGCCTTCAAGGTATTCAGAGGAACCCTCAGATGAAACAAAACAAAATCGAATTTATTGTATTAATACAATTTAAATCAAATGAATAAATGAGAATCGTATCTGTGTTGTTTATCTGTTATATTACAGTGTTACGTTGATTTGTTTGTCTTTCTCGGTCCATGCACGACGCATTTGAGTGGTTTTGTGTTGAAAAAACAATGCAACCAATCAGATATTTTTCTGGGTTGCTGGGAAGAATATCCATCAACACTACTCTCTGTTCTTGAGTGAATGCCTTGGCCCTTGACTGAATGAGAGCGTACCGTTTGGATTGACAATTTGATCAACCAATCATATATTGGTTTGTAGCCAATGGGCGGTTTCTTTCAGATTTCCCAACAGGTCCATAGTGCGCTAGAAGGTCCCGTGAGTTCACTGGCTCGAGACAGAGGATCTAGCGTGTGCTACGTTGGTTTTTTTCTACGTAGGTTTTTTATGTCGAAATGGCAACAGTTGAAGATGATGTTGTTGTGGAATTGTTGTTAGTACCTTTTTCAAGACGACCATTCAGTGAAAAGATGGACATTATAAAAAAGTTTTAACGATCCCCGTCACCACTGCATCTGTGGAAAGGACATTTTCCGCCCTCAAATAGATAAAAACATATGGAGCAACAGAACAGGACAATCCCGGCTCACTGCATTAGCTTCCATAGCTATTGAAAGGAAACTTCTTTAGGATCTGAAAAGCAGTGATCAGCTTTATGACCGGGTTATCGATACATTCATCCAGACAGATGGTCCAGAAGGTCCAGTTGTGATTGACATGGTTCGCCACTGCAATACACATAGATATCGGAACTGAACTGGGGATTCTTATATCATGGATGATGGGCTTCAATGCATGAATAATACTGATGAGCAATGATGTTGATATACTTCACACAAAATAATTATATTTTATTATGGGAGCAATTAAAACAACTCTGTTTTTACATTTTGACTGAAGCCGAGATGTTTTTCCCAGAAGAAAAAGAAAAATTATTGTTGGATAAAAATTGCATGGATTGGTGAATTAGGATGAAGAAAAAGGGGTATTGCATGTAAATTACCCAAAACATTGGACATATCCATCTATAAATTAAAACCCAATTTTGTTACAGGAGTAATTGGCAATTGATTGTTTGTTGTTGTCATCAGAGACGTTTAAACGTGTTGTCATTAGACTTAGCTAAACTAACAACAAGCCCCACAGAAAGCAAATGAGATCCATTTCCTAAAGGAGGCAGAAGGGAATGACGGATTAATTTACGTCTCATTTATATATATTTTTACTGCAGAATCCAGTACCCAACTGTAAATAAATTCTTTTAGCTTTTTAGTTTGGTCCTTCTTTGTCAGGGACGGGTACAACACGTCTTTTTGTATGACGAAGCACAGATGCTGAACTCCCAGATGCCATTCCTATCCACCCTGATGCTGTTCATCATCGTTTCCACATCCCTACAAGTCATAACAAAAAAGAGCACAAACTCACATTTTAAAGCGTTTTGAGAAGAAGGCGCAGGCCTCAGCCACAGCTCAGAGTCATGGTTACTGGACTGTTCAACACTAAGCAAAGATTATTCCTCTGGGGACCACTGGATCCTTACTGGAGAGGACCGCTGTAATGTTCTCCTCCACAGCAGCCCTTAGGGCACCCAGATAAGAAAATATGAAAAATGACACCATTGGGGAGCTAGAGTGTTGTTTTCTTCCTTACCGAGTAAATATGCTTCCTCAAAGCAGTTTTTACTTAAATATGTCCCATGGTGTTTTTTTCCTTTATGAATATTTTGCTCACCACCGCGGTGACATCATTTTGTGTAGTTGTGTTACACCGTTCGTAATACGAATCTACAATCAATGCACATTTCATTTTTCCAGACAATGTCGGTCTACTCAAGAGTGTAATTTACAAGGGTAGCCAGGGGCCACCTAGCCTTCCATTAGGAACATATGAGCCCACCCGGCTTATCAGTGTTTTACAGCATTTCACAGCATTATAATGCAAAAATGCATGAGTAGGTTTCTCACAGCTCTACTTTTGTGTGTTGTATGCAGTATGTAGACTTACTTGAGTCTTGTTAGCTCTATTGTTCGCTTGTTAGCTCTATTGTTTGCGAATTGTTAGCTCTATTGCTAGCTAACTTATTGTACTTTAACCGGAGCACTAGTTCTGCTCACGGAGGCTTGTTAGGAGGGAAATGCACTTATGACTTCTGGTGACAAGTTCTCTTGTCTACCTATGTTGAATGACCTTATTGTAAGTCGCTTTGGACAAAAGCATCTGCTAAATGAATGGAATGTTAAGTAATGTTGTTTTATGGATGCTGCTTTGCATTGTCAAATCGAACGTTGCGAATGTGAAAGTGGAACAGAATAACTTTGTAACTTTGTAACTTTGGGTCTCTGTGTGGAATGACGTCTTTGTGGACAATTTCATCTTTACATTAGTATGGTATTTTGAGCAGCATATTGTGTATAGTAACTCTGTCATGGCATATCTGTATGAATGACCTATTTTGGACTATAAACGGCACATTTTGCGGAAAGATGATATGTTTGCATGCCTGCACTTTTAATACAGTTGTCGAATTGATGGTAGGAGCTGAGATAACTTTTTTAAGGAATAACTAACAGCAGACTTATGTTGAAAAGAACCAGGTTAACCAAATGCCTCCTGCCAAAGCCCAATGAGTCCTTCAGACCAGGGCTCAACGTACTCACACTGACACGTATCTAGCCACAGACCCTTGTCGATCTTCTCTGAGACATTGCTATTATTAGGGGGTTTTAATGGCTGTGAGACTGAGCAGAGTGGCTTATCTGTGGTAGCAAGAAGAGGCAAGAACCCATCATGCTTATTGTTAGCATCCACACACAGCTACACACATCCATACCCACGTTTCCTGCTAAATTAGCGATGCCCTAAGAGGCCAGATGTCAGACCTTTCGACCCCTCAATCAATTTGACACGAGTCAAAATGAAGAAGTGGGGGAAGAAGACAGGAGCTGATGTCTGGTGACTGGGAGGTTGCTGGTTCGATACCCTGCGAGGTGTCCCTTAGCAAGACACCCAGCTGTCTCCTCCATATGTGGCTGCGATAGGAACAAGATGTGAAGTTATGGAATTATATATGGAATTTTGGATCTTACAAATAACTTATACTGTAGTTATGTTTAAAGTACTGGGTACCTACTCTATTATTACAAGCTGCAGCATGACCATAGAGCGGAGCAAACATCTGGACCACTTTCAAATGGATTATTCGAGGAAAACAATTAAAGTTATCTCTTTGAAAAAGTATAAACACCATTGCTTAGAAAATGTAGATAAGCAATCTATTCGAGAAATCCCATGTTTCTAAGAGTTTAAATGTTTTAATCCGTATACATTTAAATAGTCTAAAAGTTCTGATTAATTACATAACAATTTTTTGAATAGTTATATAAACTTTTAATTATTATTCTAGCATAAAGTAGCCTATGAAGGAGTTCAGTTAGAAATGTGGGAGTAATGATAATTCTAATGATAATGATAGATAATAGAAGTTACACACCTTCAATGCAGCTTATTGTTTGGAAATATTTTAATATGTCTTTTTTTCACGCCTGATCCTGAGGCATACAGTATAATGCAAGTATGTCTACGTGTGTGTGTGTGTGTGTGTGTGTGTGTGTGTGTGTGTGTGTGGTGTGTGTGTGTGTGTGTGTGTGTGTGTGTGTGTGTGTGTGTGTGTGTGTGTGTGTGTGTGTGTGTGTTATTATGTGTTATATTGTTAAGTTAAGTAAACCTTGGATGATCTGGTTTGTTTTTACAGAACACAATTTTGTTCCATCAGCCTTGGATTTAGAATTGACCCAATCAGTTAATGTTAATGTACAAAATATATTTCATTTAGTTTAATTACCTAAGTAACACTGGACAAAATGCAAGTTAAGGTCCAGACATAGACAGAGTCATAAACAAAATACACCATTGAAAACATTATAAAATAGTGTTCTTATTAACCGACCAACACAGTGCAATTAGAGTAGCAGAGACTAAAAGATGTTTTGAACCAAAGCGCACATTACGTGGACATGTGTCTGAGGAAGTGATTTAACGCTACGCTGATTACGTCCAACAGATCTTGTGCGTCCGAGGTGCTGTAATGACCCATAGATGGAGAGGAGAGAAGAAGAGCTGATAGCTGCTAAATAAACATTAAGACTATTTTGTGAGAAAAAAGGCAGTATCTTCTAGCATAAGATGCTTTAAGATAAACCAAGACGGGAATGTTGGGTGTTAGGAGAAGTACAGGACAGTCATATCAACACAAAATTGATAATACAAATAAGTTATTAGTTCCAAAAAAATGTCTCCATCATTTGAGTGGTTTATTACTGCCAATAGAGTTGAAGTGTTTCAGCAGCTTATGACAGTGTAATTGTTGTGCGTTGAAGGGCTCAAAGTGCTTCAAAGGCATCTACGTTTGCCATCAAACGTTTATTGCATGTAGCCGTTAAGTGTCAGCCTGACTCAGTGATCTTCAAGGAAACAAGACAAACACACTTTAGTAATTAGACTGTCACGGTTACGGTGGTTGGCAGGGGGCGTGGCCTAGCCACGTGCGCTGGTGGCGCACACACCCCTGTCAACAATCACGTTGGTTGGCAGGGGGCGTGGCCTAGCCACGTGCGCTGGCCACACACATACACACACACACACCTGGACTCAATAATTCCCTTGTCTAATTGCTAATCACCTCACCTGGGGTATATATACTTTGTCTATCCTTTACCCCAGCGTGAGGTCGTTACGGATACTGTTTCGATCGCCCGACTGCGTCTATCGGAGAGATAGTTCGCACCCCGGTCGCCTGCCCTCTCCCGTCTGTTTCGATCGCCCGACTGCGTCTATCGGAGAGATAGTTCGCACCCCGGTCGCCTACTTACTCTGCGTTCACGTATTTATTCTACTCCCATGCACCCTTGTGTCTTTGTGTGTGCTTGAGCTAATAAAGCCGTTCGTATCACTCTCCATCTGTCGTTGTCTGCGTTCGGGGTCCAACCCACACTCCTCACCGCGACAGAACGACCTCACCACCATGGACCCCGGCAACTGCGACTTGTGGAGGATCACCCTGATCGCCCAGGAAAAGGCGAACACTGCGCATATTCGGGCTTGGTTGGCCGCGACCGTAAGGACTTTCGGTTTTCCTCCACCGACCGCTCCGCACCCGGCTGACGACGCCGCTCCGCACCCGGCGGACGACGTCGCTCCGCACCCGGCGGACGACGCCGCTCCGCACCCGGCTGACGACGTCGCTCCGCACCCGGCTGACGACGCCGCTCCGCACCCGGCGGACAGCGCCGCTCCGCACCCGGCGGACGACGCCGCTCCGCACCCGGCGGACGACGCCGCTCCGCACCCGGCGGACGACGCCGCTCCGCACCCGGCGGACGACGCCGCTCCGCACCCGGCGGACGACGCCGCTCCGCACCCGGCGGACGACGTCGCTCCGCACCCGGCGGACGACGTCGCTCCGCACCCGGCTGACGACGTCGCTCCGCACCCGGCTGACGACGTCACGCAGCCCCCGTCTGCGGACGCTACGCCGGATCCGCCCGACGATGTCACGCAACCCCCGTCTGCTGACGCCACGCCGGATCCGCCCGACGACGTCACGCAGCCCCCGTCTGCGGACGCTACGCCGTTCCCGCCCGACGATGTCACGCAGCCTCCGTCTGCTGACGTCAGGCAGCCCCCGTCTGCTGACGTCAGGCAGCCCCCGTCTGCTGACGTCACGCAGCCCCCGTCTGCTGACGTCACGCAGCCCGCAGCCCCCCGTGGCTCTCTTCCCGGGCCCCACCCGCCCACCAAATCTCCTCCACCCCCCCGGATCATCGACTGGGACGCAGACGGTCCAGAGGGGCGGGGTTGGCCCCCGCGCTGCTACAGTCGGGATCTGCTATTTTCCCTCGACTGCCACCGGGAACACCCCTTCAAGCCGGGTTGGACGCCAGGAGGCGCCCGTTGAGGGGGGGGTACTGTCACGGTTACGGTGGTTGGCAGGGGGCGTGGCCTAGCCACGTGCGCTGGTGGCGCACACACCCCTGTCAACAATCACGTTGGTTGGCAGGGGGCGTGGCCTAGCCACGTGCGCTGGCCACACACATACACACACACACACCTGGACTCAATAATTCCCTTGTCTAATTGCTAATCACCTCACCTGGGGTATATATACTTTGTCTATCCTTTACCCCAGCGTGAGGTCGTTACGGATACTGTTTCGATCGCCCGACTGCGTCTATCGGAGAGATAGTTCGCACCCCGGTCGCCTGCCCTCTCCCGTCTGTTTCGATCGCCCGACTGCGTCTATCGGAGAGATAGTTCGCACCCCGGTCGCCTACTTACTCTGCGTTCACGTATTTATTCTACTCCCATGCACCCTTGTGTCTTTGTGTGTGCTTGAGCTAATAAAGCCGTTCGTATCACTCTCCATCTGTCGTTGTCTGCGTTCGGGGTCCAACCCACACTCCTCACCGTGACATAGACTGCGATTAAAGAGATCCTTTAGCGGATGAACACTGCTCTCAATGCAGAACTGACAATGTAAAAAAGTGAGTATATTGTTGTTTTTTTTGACAATCTTTCAAAAACAACGACACTATTTTTTTTCCTGGTGACAGCAATAGCAAGTGAAGTCCATTTTATTTGTATAACCATCATAGTTACAATCTCGAATGGTTTCACAGACCTACTTTGGGGCCAGACATGTAATGGTAGGATTAAACAAAGCAGAAACAAACATTGGGTAGAAATGTCTGTTTATCCATCCATGGTGCACTATTTGGCAAAAAGGCCATGAAGAGACAAACCACCGCTAATCCACTTTGGCTAGCTGAGCAGACTTAGCTTCCTGATGGATGTCCTGGTGGGAGAGTTATCATGGCGGTGAAGGGCAGTCATTTAAATTACCCGTTTTGTTTTAACTGTTTCACATGACATATTTGGGAAAAATAATTGTTTTGTCGTGCTCTTTGTTGTGCCCCCACGCTCTAATCGATCCCAGGTGTATGTAGATCCCGAGTATGGCGCCGTACGAGATGGCTGCCGTGTCGCGAGCTCCCGCACGACGACGCAGTTTTTTGTTATTTATTCTTTTTATTGCAACTTTTTTAGTTCAGGATGTTAGCAGCAAGTTCACTTATAACTTCTGCACACTTTGGGAGATCAGATCGACAGTCGCTCGCCGCCTACCGGAGTTTTTTCACTCTTTCGACTCGGACGTCCCGCCCGAAGTCACAGCTGGATTATCTCCGTCCATTTTGGGCACGATTACGCGCAAGCGTCGCCGGAGGAAGCGAGGGAAGCGAGCCGGCGTGCTAGTCAGGCTGAGATGTCGATCCGATCGCCCCCCACTACCCACCATTCTACTGGCTAATGTACAGTCTCTGGACAATAAGTTAAGCGAACTACAGGCTCGTATTCAATTCCACCGGGAAACTAGGGACAATTGCATTATCTGCCTTACGGAGACATGGATGTCGGAGGGGGTTACCGACGCAGCTATCGAGCCGACGGGATTTTCCGTACACCGGGCGGACAGAACAAAGGCTCTCTCCGGTAAAGATCGCGGAGGGGGGGTATGTCTCATGATAAACAGATCTTGGTGCAACCAAAGTCATGTACATCCCCTCAAGTCTTTCTGTTCCCCGGACCTGGAGTACCTGATGCTTATGTGCCGTCCATACTGGCTACCTCGGGAGTTTACAGCGGTAACCGTGACCGCTGTTTACATTCCCCCACAAGCCAACACGGACACAGCGCTGAAGGAACTGTACGGGGCTATCAGCGAACAGGAGTCGGCCCACCCCGAGGCTGCTCTCATCGTAGCGGGGGACTTCAACAAGGCGAACCTGAAGAAGGTTCTCCCGAAGTTCTACCAACACATAAAGAGCAACACACGGGGCGAGCGGATCCTCGACCACTGCTACACTCCCTTCCGTGATGGCTACAAGGCCCTCCTCCGCCCACCGTTCGGCAAATCAGATCACCGCTCTATCCAGCTGCTCCCCGCCTATAGGCAGAGACTGAAGCAGCAACCGATCGCTGTGAGGGAGGTCCAATGCTGGTCGGACCAATCAGATTCTACGCTGCAGGATTGTTTTGATCACGCTGACTGGCACATGTTCCGCGTTGCCTCGGACAATAACATCAACGAGTACGCGTCGTCGGTCACCGGGTTCATCAAGAAGTGCATAGATGACGTTGTTCCGACCAAGTCGGTTCGGATATATCCCAACCAGAAACCGTGGATTAACGGCGATGTTCGCGCTGCCCTACATGCGCGTAACGCCGCCTTTGGTTCCGGGAATACGGAGGAATATACGAGAGCCCGTTACGACCTCCGTAAGACCATCGTCACTGCCAAGCGGGAGTATAAGGACAGAGTGGAGGATAAATTCAAGAAACACGATGCGAGGGGTATGTGGCAGGGGCTGCAGAATATAACGAACTTCAGAGGGAGAACCAGTTGTGTAGAGAACTCCTCTACCTCCCTCCCAGGAGAGCTAAATACATTTTTTGCTCGGTTCGACGTAAACGGCAGCCCGCCGAAGCCAGCACCGACTGGGGAGACCAGCCAGCTGCGCATCTCGGAGGCGGATGTGCGCCGCACCTTTAAGCGGCTGAACATCCGTAAGGCGGCAGGCCCCGACGACATCCCGGGCCGCGTCCTCAGAGCATGCGCAGACCAGTTGGCAGGAGTCTTTGCAGACATCTTCAACCTCTCCCTGTCCCAGGCTGTTGTCCCCGCGGTCTTCAAGATATCCACCATCGTGCCTGTCCCTAAACAAACCAAGGTAACATGCCTGAATGACTACAGACCTGTGGCCCTCACCTCGATCGTTAGCAAATGCTTCGAGAGGTTGGTCAAGGACTTTATTTGCTCCGTGTTACCTACCACGCTGGACCCATGGCAATTTGCATATCGTCAAAATAGATCCACGGACGACGCAATTGCCATGGCCCTCCACACTGCCCTTTCCCACTTGGAGGGGAAGAACTGTTATGTGCGAATGCTGTTTGTGGACTACAGCTCAGCATTCAACACAATAGTTCCTGCCAAGCTCGACACCAAGCTGAGAGGTCTAGGCGTACCCCCATCCATGTGCAGCTGGATACTGAACCTCCTGTCGGACCGCCGCCAGGTGGTGAGGATGGGCAGCACCACATCAGAGCCACTGACCCTCAACACGGGAGCCCCCCAGGGATGCGTGCTGAGCCCTCTCCTCTACTCCCTCTACACCCACGACTGCATGGCTATGCACAGCTCCAACGTCATCGTCAAGTTTGCTGACGACACGACAGTGATGGGCCTGATCGCCGGCGACGACGAGACAGCCTACAGGGAGGAGGTCGGATCGCTGGAGCAGTGGTGCCAGGAGAACAGCCTCGCCCTCAACGTCAAGAAGACCAAGGAGCTGATCGTGGACTTCAGGAGGCAGAGGGGAGAGCACAGCCCTATCTCCATCGACGGCGTTGCAGTAGAGAGGGTCAGCAGCTTCAAGTTCCTCGGCGTGCACATCTCCGAGGACCTCACATGGTCCACGCACACCACACACGTGGTGAAAAAGGCCCAACAACGCCTGTATTTTCTCAGGCGTCTGAAGAAATTCAGCATGGGCCCCCGCATCCTGAGAACATTCTACAACGGCACCATCGAGAGTGTTCTGACAGGGTGTATCACCGCCTGGTACGGGAACTGCACGGCACTCGAGCGCAGAGCGCTTCAAAGGGTGGTGCGGACGGCCCAGTATATCGTTGGAGGTGAGCTCCCCTCCCTCCTGGACATTTACAACCAGCGGTGCGTGGCCAAGGCCAAAAGAATTATAAAAGACATTGCCCACCCCAGCCACGAACTTTACTCACTATTACCGTCAGGCAGGCGATACCGCAGTATCAAGTGTCGTACAAATAGGCTTAGAGATAGCTTCCACAGTCAGGCCATCAGGCTGCTGAACAAGGGCGTATAACATATAACAATGTATATTTTATTACATTGATTTATATATATATATTGCTCTTTTCTGTGCTGATTTTTGCATTTTATAAATTGCATTTTTTATTTTTATTTTATATTCCTTATTCTATTTTTTATTCTATTTTTTATTCTATTTTTTATTCTATTTTTATCTATTTTTATTTCATCTTATTCTATAACTGCTGTCTGTCGTCGGGTATTGCACACAAGAATTTCACATCACTGCTTTATACTAAACTGTAAACTGTGAAGTGACAATAAACTTGACTTGACTTGACTTGAGGTGTTGCCCATCATAATCGGGCCGGCTGAGGTTAATGAACACCTGGGATCTACCCTACTTAAGGCTGTCGAAGACCGACGTCGGGGCTTGACCAGTGCGCACCTTAACGAGAACCATCCTGACGAAGACCGCCCCTGCTCTGTGGCTACACCTCCCCCCGAGGACCCCACCTCCCCCCGAGGACCCCACCTCCCCCCGAGAGGACCCCACCTCCCCCCGAGGACCCCACCTCCCCCCGAGGACCCCACCTCCCCCCGAGGACCCCACCTCCCCCCGAGGACCCCACCTCCCCCCGAGGAGGACCCCACCTGCTCCCGAGGACCCCACCTCCCCCCGAGGACCCCACCTCCCCCCGAGGACCCCACCTCCCCCCGAGGACCCCACCTCCCCCCGAGGACCCCACCTCCCCCCGAGGACCCCACCTGCTCCCGAGGAGGACCCCACCTCCCCCCGAGGACCCCACCTCCCCCCGAGGAGGACCCCACCTGCTCCCGAGGACCCCACCTCCCCCCGAGGACCCCACCTGCCCCCGAGGAGGACCCCACCTCCCCCCGAGGACCCCACCTGCCCCCGAGGAGGACCCCACCTCCCCCCGAGGACCCCACCTCCCCCCGAGGACCCCACCTGCTCCCGAGGACCCCACCTCCCCCCGAGGACCCCACCTCCCCCGAGGACCCCACCTCCCCCCGAGGACCCCACCTCCCCCCGAGGAGGACCCCACCTCCCCCCGAGGACCCCACCTCCCCCCGAGGACCCCACCTCCCCCCGAGGACCCCACCTGCTCCCGAGGACCCCACCTCCCCCCGAGGACCCCACCTCCCCCCGAGGACCCCACCTGCTCCCGAGGACCCCACCTCCCCCCGAGGACCCCACCTCCCCCCGAGGACCCCACCTCCCCCCGAGGACCCCACCTGCCCCCGAGGACCCCACCTCCCCCCGAGGACCCCACCTCCCCCCGAGGACCCCACCTCCCCCCGAGGACCCCACCTGCTCCCGAGGACCCCACCTCCCCCGAGGACCCCACCTCCCCCGAGGACCCCACCTGCTCCCCGAGGACCCCACCTCCCCCCGAGGACCCCACCTGCTCCCGAGGACCCCACCTCCCCCCGAGGACCCCACCTCCCCCCGAGGAGGACCCCACCTCCCCCCGAGGACCCCACCTGCTCCCGAGGACCCCACCTGCTCCCGAGGAGGACCCCACCTGCTCCCGAGGACCCCACCTCCCCGAGGACCCCACCTCCCCGAGGACCCCACCTCCCCCCGAGAACCCCACCTCCCCCGAGGACCCCACCTGCTCCCGAGGACCCCACCTCCCCCCGAGAACCCCACCTGCTCCCGAGGAGGACCCCCCCCCGGGCCCCAAGGACCCTCTCGGCGTTCCACACTCTGGACCATCTCCCCGTGTACCTCCTCACCTATTAATCCTCCCCTGTTGTTTTTGTGTTTATTGGATTGTTTCAGTAAAGCCATTATCCGTTGTTTTGGGTGTCCTGTCTCTTTTTCTGGGTTCTCTGGCACATTTGGCTCGCCGGTCTCGTTGGGTCCTAACAGAATGATCAAGCCCAAGATGAGCCAAGCCGGGAACCCAGAAGCAGGGAGCGGGACACCATCCGAGTTACGCCAGGTGGTCGGTTCACCTAGTCCGTAACTACGCCAGCTCCCTGTGTCCCCAGCTCCTCGCTCCCAGGCTAGCTCCCTGTGTCTCCAGCTCCTAGCTCCCAGGCTAGCTCCTCGTGTCTCCGGTTCCTAGCTCCCAGGCTAGCTCCCTGTGTCTCCAGTTCCTAGCTTCCAGGCTAGCTCCCTGTGTCTCCAGGTCCTAGTTTCCAGGCTAGCTCCTTGTGTCTCCAGCTCCAAGCTTCCAGGGTAGCTCCCTGTGTCTCCAGTTCCTAGCTCCTAGGCTAGCTCCCTGTGTCTCTAGTTTCTAGCTCCCAGGCTAGCTCCCTGTGTCTCCAGTTCCTAGTTTCCAGGCTAGCTCCTTGTGTCTCTAGCTCCTAGCTTCCAGGCTAGCTCCTTGTGTCTCTAGCTCCTAGCTTCCAGGCTAGCTCCCTGTGTCTCCAGTTCCTAGCTCCCAGGCTAGATCCCTGTGCCTTTAGTTCCTAGCTCCCAGGCTAGCTCCCTGTGTCTCTAGCTCGTAGTTTCCAGGCTAGCTCCCCACGTCTCTAGCTCCTAGCTTCCAGGCTAACCCCTCGTGTCTCTAGCTCCTAGCTTCCAGGCTAACCCCTTGTGTGTCTAGCTCCCTAGCTCCCAGACTAGCTCTGTGTCTGCTCCGTGGCTACACCAGCACCTCGTAGTTCCGAGCCCATAGTTTCCCGGGCTGGATCCACATCTGCTCCGTGGCTACACCTGCCCTCGAGGACCTCACCAGCTCCTGGTGGTTCCCGAGCCCATCGTTTCCCGGGCTGGTTCCACCACTGCTCTGTGGCTACACCTCCCCCCGAGGACCCCACCTGCTCCCGAGGACCCCCACCTGCTCCTGAGGACCCCCACCTGCTCCTGAGGAGGATCCCCGCTTGCTCCCGAGGAGGACCCCAACCTGCTCCCCGAGGACCCCCCACCTGCTCCCAAGGAGGACCCCACCTGCTCCCGGGGACCCCTTCCTATCTCGCGGACCCCTCTCTGCCGAAGACCGACGTCGTGGGCGAGATCCTGAGAACCCGGGGCTCTCGGGAGGTCGTCCGGTGCCTCCCCTCAGTGGGGGATACTGTTATGCCCCCACGCTCTAATCGATCCCAGGTGTTGCCCATTGTTATCGGGCCAGCTGAGGCAAATGAACACCTGGGATCTACCCTACTTAAGGCTGTCGAAGACCGACGTTGGGGCGAGACAGTCACGGTTACGGTGTGTGACAGGGGGCGTGGCCAAGGCGCGGGTTTTGGTGGCGCACCCATGCACCTGTCGGCAATTGCTGATTAGGTTAATCACCTCACCTGGGGGTATATACACCCTGGCGTCCCTTTACTTCGTGGCTAGATCGTACGTTGTACTCCCTCGATGACACCGTATCAGCCTTCTGGTAAATATACTCACCTGTCTACTACCTGTCGCTACTTCAACCTCCCGGTATCCAGACCCCTCGCCCGTCCTGGACCAATCGCCTGTCTACTACCTGCCGGTACTCCGCTGATCGACCTCCCGGTATCCAGACCCCTGGCCTGTCCCCGATCACTCTATGGTTGTGTTTACTTTAATAAAGCCTCACGTTATCACTTCACTGGTCTTTGGTCTGCGTTCTGGGTCCTACCACCACTACCCATTGTAACAGAGACCATTGGGAACCGACATCGGGGGCGAGTACACTGAGAACCATATGGCTCCCTCCTGCTCGAGTACCGTTGTCTCCAGCTCCAGACAGCTGTCTCCAGCTTGGTCTCGTCCAACCCCCCCCCCCCGCCCCAAGGACCCTCTCCGTGTTCCACCCTCTGGACCGTCTCCCCGTGTACCTCGTAACCATCCCACCCTACCCTGTTGTTTTTGTGTTTATTGGATTGTTTCAGTAAAGCCATTATCCGTTGTTTTGGGTGTCCTGTCTCTTCTTCTGGGTTCTCTGGCACATTTGGCTGGCCGGTCTCGTTGGGTCCTAACACTCTTTGGCTTCTGCTTTTTGTTTTTTCCTTCAAATGTCTTCCAAAGCCTCATTATGCTTTGGTGAGAAACAGCCATCTGACGCTTCTAAAAACTTAAATTCTTCTGAAAATGTTTTTACAAGAAACGGTGAGAAAATGAACAAAAGAATCATCAAACTCTCCTGTGAGGACAAATATTCCTTTTATTTTGTTTGTTAGTTAAAACAGTTTATACGATTTATAGCATTTTTGTGTTAATTATTTTTGGGTTATTTTGCCTCTCATCTGCATTAATTTTCATGTATTCTTACATGTTTTCAAACAGAAAGCAACTTATTATTGACTGACAAATTGTTCCCTACGCACATGACATGGCATATGACAAAGCCAATTAAAAAAGCAAGCAGGTGTGAAATCCCATCACTATTGGAGATAGCAGCGCGCAATCGCACTTCTAAAATCACCTTTACAAGCCCAAGCCCCGCCCTACCGTATCCGAGCACCACACCAGCCATCAGGGCGGTCTCCACACCTGCCGCTATTCAAATGTGTTCTTTATTTGGCCTTGTGACACAGCGAAACAACACAAACTATTTGGGTTCACGCTCTCTCACACCCCCGCCATTGTGGGCATATGCGTTCCGCGTTGTCTGCGTCAGGCCCGCTCTGTGATTGCAGCTTGTGTTTTTTTTTTCTGCATGCGATGCAAACCAGCTGCAGAGGGAAAGGTCAGGTCCCTCAACCGACCGTCAGCAAAAGCAAATTCTCCAGGTGCCGGGGGCCGGGCGGCAGAGGTGGTGGCAGAGCAGGTGATGAAGGGTTATCTTCTTTGTGGAGGCAAATGTTTGTTCTTATTATTGGATGGTGATTTTAAAGCAGTTCCTGAAAGAACAATGCGAACACACACCAGAACGGTTTGTTTGATGATCGTCGTTCAGCCAGGGTCTGATGGTGACCTGTGATCGCTGGCTGTTATACCAGATACAAGATACAAGATATTTAGATTGGTCATTTGCAACAAGTACATTGGAATGCTTACTCCCCATTCCCTCCCACAGTATACATCTCCAAAACAATACTATAAAAATCAAATATACAATAAAAATGAACAACAAAGTGACTGATATGTACATATATATGTCGTGGTTAGATATGGTCGTCCACGGCAGTGGCCGTCTGACAGTGGATTTGCACCATGAAACGATCCGGATCCTAGTGAACAATCTGAACAGATTGTGTTGAATGTAAAAAGTGGCAATGTACGATCTAACCGGAGTCGCCACTACATCAGACAATCCTGCCCACATGTCCTCCATCAAAATCAAAACTGTCAGGCGGATGATGTGCATCAGGACCATGAGGGGGTGAAAGGTGAGGAGAAAACATCATTGTCCAGCGTGAGCCGTCCAGTCCAGTACTGTGCATACCATGTACAAGTCCATCAAACTATGGGGGGGGGCATGCATGATAACCTGTCAGTGAAGCCCTCCCTGTGGGCAGCTTGTCAACTTAGAATCCCTGGCAGCTCCGGTCTCTGGTCCAACTCCAAAGACCGGAGTCATGGCATCGTGGCAGGCGTGCACATTTCACCGTGCCACACACTCCCATTCATCATGGCGGGAGCCAATGAAAGCATGGCTTTGGTTTTTCTGAAGCGGCAGAACGGAATAGAGCTGTGATATTGTCCCTCTCTTGCGATAAGCAGAGTTCTTCTCAGACGTCATTTCATTTGTCTGGTTTCACGTGAGCCACATCACTGGTCCACTGCGCTCCACAGAATAATAGATTTTTCATTTAATTTGCATTTAAATTAAACACCACCCGATACATATTTGTTACTCTCATTATTTCCCTGAGAAGAACCACACATAAATTGGTAAAAATAACAATTCTGCATCCACTTAGAATACCAACAAATTAGGCTGATAAGAGTGTGTGTGTGTGTGTGTGTGTGTGTGTGTGTGTGTGTGTGTGTGTGTGTGTGTGTGTGTGTGTGTTTGTGTTTGTGTGAAATAATTAAGACAGGACAACATTAAAGCACCAATATTATTGGTTGTGGTCATTCCATCAAGGCATCTGGCCAACCAATTGTGACCCTGTTTACTTTCATGGCAAAATAAGATGTATTACAACTAGATACCTCAAATGTTCCTTCTAGCCATGAAAAGTGTCAACGTATAATTATTAATAATAAAAAATATATATATTTAATGCATTTTATGTGTTTCACTGGTGGTTATTTAACATCATAGCAGTAATTATCATTTGAGTGCTTGATAAATGAAATTCATCTCCTGATAAAGCCATAATTAATATCATTATGAGCTTGCATCAGCTTACGGATGACAGATTTAAAAAACAATTAAAAGGCTAAAGAGATCTAATCGGCCGAGGAACTATTCAATGTTTCCTTGGATTATTTTGGAACGTACATAACCTCGAGATATTTATAAACCCTTAAAGTCATTTTGAGGTCAAGAGCTTCCCATAATGAGCCTACTCGTACCGTTTGAAAATCCTCTGGCTTAATATTTCACCAAGAAGGGAGATGTGGTGAGAGCCAGTGGGCGGAGGATAGGAGTGGTACCTGCATGTCGCTGACCACACCATCCTATTGATTTAATATGAGCCACTTAAGGAAACTCATTTAGGGTCTGAAAAGGTAAACAGCCTTTTCAGTTACCGCCACCATCTTAAAAGTTTTTCTTTTTAAAATTGAAAACATACCAAAAGAAATTTGAATGAGTCACGGTGTGTCGACTCAAAGCCAACGCAAGAAGGGCAAAGCATGGAACAGATGACGCTGTTTATGTTGATGTTGATGGAAACACAGAAGAACACTGTTCGATTAATGGGCCCGTCAATAGACAACAACTCCGCATCGATGTCTCTTGTACTGTATCGACAAGTAGCAGCAACAGTGGCTAGGAACAATAAATAAATAAACACATTTCTTCTGCTACACCGCAGCCTTTATGGACAGCCCTTTAACCTAGCGCTGCATTGACTTATTATAAGACGTATTGACAGCATCTCCTCTAAGTTGACTCTGGGTACCCATCTGCCCACGCTGCACTGCGCAGCAATGCAGTGAGAGAAGCTCTCGCCTGGGCTGTTGCTTGGTTTGATAGGATTACCAGTAAAAGATTGATTGACTAATTTAATTGATGTTATTTGTTATTTACTATTTATTCAGTGATCATCCAAACAGTCTATGTATGCAAGTTGATTGAAGTATTTTTGACACTAACAAATAAACGTCTAACATTCAGCTAAATACAGATGAACTAAATGGCGACAACAATGTTCTTGGGAAAAACTGCAGTCACACAGGATCACATTTAAACAAAAACCTTCAAATGTATTCATCAAGCTCAGAACAAGGGAAACCATCAGTTCAAGGTAATAAATAATCCCCCTAAAAATGATTTTATAAACTACACATAATCATGGGTCCTATTGGTTATCCTTATAATCAGATGATTGGATAATAAATGGTTTATGGTCTGGGGATTTGGCTCCGAAGTCACATAACCTGTAAAAAGCTGTTTAAGCTGTGCTTCATTTATTAGAAGGACTTTAGATGTATTTGTCCAATTAACATTCTTAATTTGAACGAATTACAGATGTATTCATTTGATCAAATTAACTCCCAAAGAAGAAGTTAAACCTTGACGTTCTAGTTTGATATAACAAAATACTTTTAAGATCGAGAATAGAGACTGACTTGATAAACCACATTTTGTCAGCATGGTTTCTAATTAAAATGGTTTAAAATTAAAATTACACAAACGCATAAATACACTGTAATGGGAATATCATCATGTTGTAACCCAATAAAGTACACAGAGAAGATAGAATGTATCTGGTGTAGTTTGCTCTTTACAATTATTTTTCTTATTCAATATATTTGGTGGGGGCTCAAATGATGTGGGACCTCCCACATGGGGACTAGCTCCTATTGGATTGGCTCCGGCTGCATTAGGTGTAACACAACGTGATATGTGGCTGACCGTCGACTGAAAGGGACTACAAATAGATTCAAGATTCAAGATGACTTTATTTATCCCGAGGGAAATTAAGGTACAACAGTTGAAACAGGGGGAATAAATGCACACAAAATATACTAATACCTAAAAACTAAATAACAACAAACTAAACTAAACTAAACTAGTATAAACAAAATATAACTAAATGAATCTAAATGAAATGTAAATGTATTGACAGATGAATTGCACAATTTACAGTATTATTACAGTAATACGTAGGTATATACAATACACAACAATACTTATAGTGCAAATTGGCAGTAATAAAATAATAATAAATAACTCAGATGAATACTAAAATATATATATATAATATATATATATAATATATATATATAATACAATATGACAGGGATATGGTATGGGGTGGGCTTAAGGTTATACATAGTCTACAAAAGTTTATTCTGATAATACAATCATAGCAGAGCAAAATAAGTGAACCCCAAGTCAGTCTAGAGAGGCTGCTCACCTACTCATACCCCTCATCACTTTGTACCTGTTGCTATATGGATGAGGTCGGTTCTTTGACGGCTTGTCGAATAACCTCTTTGTTTACAACTCTATATAGACATCGAGAACTCAGCCGAGCTGAGTTCTATGGCCTTCTAGACTAAGGACTAAATCTTACACAGTAGAATTGCTGCATCAGTAACAGCAGTAACAGCATTATTTTATCATCAACAAGGTTACCAGGTATATTGTAGCTATGGGTGCCATCAATGTTTTGTTGGATACATTTGGCCAAAATCTAAAAGATTACGTGCGATACTGAACTGCACTCCAAGCTACTCTGTACTGTTCTCCCACGTATCAAGCTTTAAATACACAAAACATTAGCCATTATAAACACACAACACAGTGTCTATTGAATAAGGAAAACGCTGTTCTAAATTAAACAACCTTAATTTAGTCTTTATTTAGCCTCGCATTGCAAATAACCAGAGACGGCCTCCAAACAACTGCCTACTACAGCTTTGTATGGAGGCAGGTTGGAGGTATGCCCCCATCACACCAAAGTAGTTCTGTCCCGTTCTACCCCGTTCTAATACTAGAACAGGCTGTGATCGCGGTAGAATGCGTAGTTTGCCGTAAAATACGATGCTAGTTCGTTCATAAGCAGTCCTCAATACGTCTATCTATCGTTCTTAGCCTGTCTGCAGTCTGTTTGTATCCAGTTCAGATTGTGTAAAAATGCCCGTTCACCTCATGCTGACAACGTTTCGAAGCAGTTCTCAACCCGTTCTTAACCAGCTCAACCTCGTTCTACCTCGTTCTACCTCGTTCTACCTCGATCACAATACGTCCAAGCAAGTTCTAACTAATTCTGAACCCGACCAACTCGTTCGCACTACGTCCTCATCTGGTCCCTGGTGCGTGTTACTCGTGTCCTGGCCCGACTGCTCTGAATACCGAGCGCGTTGTAGCCGGTCCTCATTCAGGTTCAGGGCTCCGAGCTGAACACATCTACCATCTCCGATCATCATGCCTCCAAAGAGAAGTCCATTCAGAGACAGGGCGAGCCAAATCAACTCTCATATTATGTCAACGAAACAGAATGCGTGCCTCTCTAGAACATTGCAAAATTACTATTTTTTAATAACATTGCCCATTTCGTGGCACATTTACATGTGTAATAATCTTTATTGACCCTCTACATAAAATAATGAAATGACCAGTTTCTTGGACAATTTATTTCATAGATACATATATATATATATATATATATATATATATATATACATATAATGCCATGTTTATTCTAGAAAAAGCGATTAAAACAACATTGTTTCATAAAATGTATGCATTTTATGAAAAAATAGTCCCTAGTAGGTTTGAAGTACGGCAGGTCCGTTCGTAATCTGTCTATCTCATTTGATCTCGTTGTCAATCCGTCTAACAACAGGATGGACGGGATAACATTTTGAGCAGGATCAAAGTTCTAGTCAAGTCAAGTCAAGTCAAGTCAAGAGCACCCTCCCCGTCCATGAAGTTCGTACGTAAAAAGACTGTAAATAGTTGCTACTGTGTCCACTACGTTCATACACAGTTGGAACCCGTTCGACAACGTATTGAGAACTAGTTTGGTGTGATGGGGTATAAAGGGTGACCGACAGTGACCAGTGAACTGCTAGGAGTGCTGCCACTTTCATAACATCTCATTACCATTACACTTTCATAACATGTCATTACCATTACACTTACTTACTTTGCTGTTCTTTCTGGACTCATCACAGTTACTGCACGGCACTGCACTGCATTCATGATGCTGCTGCACTACTGGCACTTTAAATGCTTTTGAAACGTTTTTGTAAATAGAAACACCAAAAGACCATGTACATATCATTTAAGTCACTTTGCTGCTCTTTTTTTTGGTTTATTTTATTGTATATATTATTTATATTTTTATGGTGTTGTTTTTAAGATGTATACTGTGGAAGGGAACGGGGAGTAAGCGTTCTTATGTACTTGTATGGATGATATGTGGGCTTTAACTCAATGTGTGTAAGGTGTTCTTTAACCACGACACACAATACTTTAACATACTATTGGTGTTCCTATGTTAGGCCAAGGCATTAGCTGTTATCAACATGTCAGTATTTATGTATATGAGACATAACTTACCACCCAACAAGTCTTCTTCTGTACAGCTGTGTTTGGAGGAGCACTTTGTGCCCATTAGCGACCTCAGGGTCCGTTTCTTCCTCATCTCCAGGGTAAGCAGCTCCTACGCCTGAACATGAACTTCTTCCATAACTGCTAACAAAAAACTGTCTTCCAATTGTAGATATTCCTCCTTGGTCAACAGAGAACACAAACTCTGCCAACACTGATCAACTAAACGTCCTTGTCCTCCACTTGTAGACACAGTGTCTGTGAAGGTTTTAAATCAAACCTGTGTAGTAGACTAGCCAGTGTAGAAATACATTCAATAAAGTCATGTTCTGAAACCTCCGTCTTGCCACTCTCGAATGCGTTTCTCTCAGAGTCAGGGCGAATATCTCGGTAAACAAACCAGGAAACCCTGCGTCAGTACGGGGCCGGCCCTCTCACCCCATGGGGCCTCTGGATCCCTCTCACCCCATGGGTCCTCTGGGTCCAGAGGACCCATGGGGTGAGAGGGCCGGCCCTCTGGATCCCTCTCACCCCATGGGTCCTCTGGGGCCCTCTCACCCGATGGGTCCTCTGGGGCCCTCTCACCCCATGGGTCCTCTGGGTCCAGCGCAGCCCTCGTGTCTCTCCCTAGACGTTTGGCTATAGCATTGTCCAATTTGTGGAATCTGAAATTAGGTTCCACAGGTTTCAGATTCAGCCAAGATTTTAGCTCCTCTGCCATCACTTTACATATAAATCTAAAGTCAAATGTGTGAGACTAGCATTGGCCTAAAAAACCTGCTGCAACATTAGTTGTATGTCTCCAAGAGAAGCAGCAAAGCAAACAACTCATTCTTTGGTTGACTTCCTTGTCCACCTTTTGAATTTCCCTCCATTCCACCTGACTGTAGCTCCGCCCACAACTTGACTCCTAAGAAAAAAGCTTAACCGTGAATGGATTACAAATGTGTCTATATCTATTCTTATCAATGTATTACATCATTCTTATATAAGTGCAGTCATTTTTTATGCTCAATGAACAGTTTTGCACATTTTATTGATTTAGTTTGTGATTGAATTAAGGTAAATCATCCCGGACATATTTTTCCTTGTTTTCTTCCCATACCTGTTTATAACTGTCCACTGACAAAGACTATTATATGAGTATTATTTGGCGCAAACATCATAACACTAAACTAAAGCAGTGGAATCCTGTTAAATTATACAAATACATTTTGTTTTGGTAATCTTTCCTTGGGGTACATCTGTTTCAAGGTTATTGAATATTAAACTTTATTTTCACTTTCGTCTGAATTTTGGAAGACCTTGCAAGGCCATTCAAATTGCCTGGCATAGTAAAGTCAAGTAAATACACACACACACACACACACACACACACACACACACACACACACACACACATACACACATACATACACATATATATATATACTGTATATGCACTGATCTGAACATCACTGGCTATATATTTTTAAGGAACAACACCATGAGGGATTAGGGTACAATGGTAAACATATTTTGCAGATACAGAAAAAAAAACATCTCACTAATGACCTTTGAAAGCTACATGCCTGGTAGTGATCCAGGTTCGATTCCCACCTGTGGTCCGATGCTACCTGTCATTCCCTCTCTTTGCAAACTCACATTCCCGTCTATCTTCACTCCGTTGTTCTCAAGCCCAACTTAATAGAGCTTTTCTTAATAGAGCTTTTCTTAATAGAGCTTTTGATAGAGCTTTTCTTAATAGAGCTTTTCTAATAGAGCTTTTCTTATAGAGCTTTGATGGTGATGTTGTTGATGATGATGACGATAATGATGTTGATTGCAATGATGATAGTAATGATGATAGTAATGGTGATGGTGATGGTGGTGATGATGATGATAGTAATGATGATAGTAATGGTGATGGTGATGGTGATGATGATGATGGTAATGATGATAGTAATGGTGATGGTGATGGTGATGATGATGATGGTAATGATGATGACATAATTAAAATTCAGCACAACTCTTCCATTGTGTTTCTGCACGTGGTAACCGTACGACGGAGATCCGTTTAGTTAAAGAAGAAAAACACCACGGTGACTTTTTCTGTAAAGCGTTTCCCATTTCCACATCGAAAACATGTTGTGTGTGTGTGTGTGTGTGTGTGTGTGTGTGTGTGTGTGTGTGTGTCTGTTTGTGTGTGTGTTTGTGTTTGTGCTTCGGATGAATAACACAATATGGAACAGAGGTCACTGTAAACAACACAACAGAGCCACGTCTCGCCGGGCGATGACAGCTACACTAAATGGCGGTACGGGAAGATATTTGTCACTGCGCATGGATTTTGATTAGAAAAAAAACCACACAAACCAATATTTTATCCTGTGCGTGTAATGGAACACTGTCTTCCCTGGAGGCAATAACCCTCTGGACTCTGCTGGCTCAGCAAACACCATCCAGCCCGAGAGAGAGAGAGAGGGAGGGAGAGGGAGAGAGAGAGAGAGAGAGAGAGAGAGAGAGAGAGAGAGAGAGAGAGAGAGAGAGAGAGAGAGAGAGAGAGAGAGAGAGAGAGGGAGGGGGGGAGAGAGAGAGAGAGAGAGAGAGAGAGAGAGAGAGAGAGAGAGAGAGAGAGAGAGAGAGAGAGAGAGAGAGGGAGAGGGAGAGAGAGAGAGAGAGAGAGAGGGAGAGGGGGAGGGGGAGGGAGGGAGAGAGGGAGGGAGGGAGAGAGAGAGAGAGAGAGAGAGAGAGAGAGAGGGAGAGGGAGAGGGAGAGAGAGAGAGAGAGAGAGAGAGAGAGAGAGAGAGAGAGAGAGAGAGAGAGAGAGAGAGAGAGAGAGAGAGAGGGAGAGGGAGAGAGAGAGGGGGAGGGGGAGGGAGGGAGAGAGGGAGGGAGGGAGAGAGAGAGAGAGAGAGAGAGAGAGAGAGAGAGAGAGAGAGAGAGAGAGAGAGAGAGAGAGAGAGAGAGAGAGAGAGAGGAGAGAGAGAGAGAGAGAGAGAGAGAGAGAGGGGGAGGGGGAGGGGGAGGGAGGGAGGGAGGGAGAGAGAGAGAGAGAGAGAGAGAGAGAGAGAGGAGAGAGAGAGGAGAGGGGAGGGGAGGGAGGGAGAGAGGGAGGGAGGAGAGAGAGAGAGAGAGAGAGAGAGAGAGAGAGGAGAGGAGAGAGAGAGAGAGAGAGAGAGAGAGAGAGAGAGAGAGAGAGAGAGAGAGAGACGATGGCCGCTGCCACGTTTTTTCAATTAGCTAACTCCTGCGCCATAGAATCCTACGAAAAAATGAAAAAAATAAAAAAAAGAGCAAGTGATTCTAAATCAACCATAACATGTGCAGATGGTAATCCAGAGTACGGCAGTAAATACGTTAAAGACATCATTATCGCCCTTCTCTGGGCCGGCCCGCGGCTCACATCGTTACCTCGCCAATGAGACTACTTACGGTGGAGGGCGAGACGGAGGACTATTTCTTCTTCTTTTTAAAATCTTGACTCCACATGTCAGATAAGATAGTAAATAGATGAATAGGTCTGTTTTGGTCTGTCGCACATAGAGAAGTCTTAAGCCCAAGGCCCCGGTCCTCAACACATTACTATATTCATTGGGTAAATAAATACATGCTTTTTGTGCCGCTTCTCGCCATTCGATCACAAAATTAAATGAGTTTGTATTTTGTAAGTATCTGATTAGTTTAGCCTCTGAACAGAAGGCTCACCGAGCAGGTGCCGAGGTACAAAAAAATTCCTTTTCATTAAAAAGTCAACAAAATATGAAATTAAGTGTTGTTTTTATGTTCGGCTTTACGTCTTATGGCGTACATCTTCACATCCATGAAATATGTGTCTGGGGTTTATTTGCACCAGCCTTGATTACAGGAATTTGATGGGCCTCATCAGCATTTAAAAGGGTTCTTGGGGATGTTTAATCTATGGAGAACGAGCCAAGGTTATCCGCTGTGTACCAAGATCAAGGTCAGAACCATCAAGAACACAGGAATCGTTTCCATCCCCCGAGGGAGGGCATCCAGGTTCTGTGTGGGTTCAGTGAACGACCACCTGCTAAGCCCTTGGAGACGGTGCTTGTGGTGCAGAGCTATAAAGGGCAGGGTAGTGTCGGGGTTTGGGGCGTTTGACTAACAGACGACAGTTCTAGGTTCAAACCCCTATGTCCACAGCCATTAGGTTGTGGACATAGGGGTTCAGTGGGGTGGCATCACTGAGCCAGACGCCCTAACTCCTACCTGACCCTTAAAGACAAGTACTCAAAGTCGCTCTGGATGAAAGTATCTGCTAATGACTAAATGTAACAGTCCTGCACTGAGCTTAAACTCACAAGCTCCAGCTTGGCAGGAGAGAACGTGAGAAGCTCAAATCCAGGGGCTCTAGCTTCATCGCTAGAAGGTCTTTTAGGGGAGTCGGGGAGTGAGGTTAACCACTGAACAGCACCACCTGCTGGGGAGTGAGGGTAACCACTGAACAGCACCACCTGCTGGGGAGTGAGGGTAACCACTGAACAGCACCACCTGCTGGGGAGTGAGGGTAACCACTGAACAGCGCTACCTGCTGGGGAGTGAGGTTAACCACTGAACAGCGCTACCTGCTGGGGAGTGAGGTTAACCACTGAACAGCACCACCTGCTGGGGAGTGAGGTTTACCACTGAACAGCGCTACCTGCTGGGGAGTGAGGTTTACCACTGAACAGCACCACCTGCTGGGGAGTGAGGTTAACCACTGAACAGCACCACCTGCTGGGGAGTGAGGTTTACTACTGAACAGCACCACCTGCTGGGGAGTGAGGTTTACTACTGAACAGCACCACCTGCTGGGGAGTGAGGTTTACCACTGAACAGCACCCCCTGCTGGGGAGTGAGGTTTACCACTGAACAGCACCCCCTGCTGGGGAGTGAGGTTTACCACTGAACAGCGCCCCCTGCTGGGGAGTGAGGTTTACCACTGAACAGCACCCCCTGCTGGGGAGTGAGGTTTACCACTGAACAGCACCCCCTGCTGGGGAGTGAGGTTTACTACTGAACAGCACCACCTGCTGGCGTTCGTTACATAAATACATGCAGGATCAAATAGGAACAAAAACATAGCACACTTCTACCGTAATGTGATGTTAAGCAGGACATCTTGACTCTATAGGGGCCTGATTAGTTTAACTCTCTTTTATTTACTAGAAACGTCCTGAGTTTGATCCCCAATGACCACAGTCTTCCTGTAGGCATCCCTGAGCAGGAAGCTGTAACCCCGAGCTGCACCTGGGATGGGATCTAGGGTGAGCTTCATGATGTAGATCAGGTTCTGAAGATGACCTTGATGCTTGTGATGTTGTGCCTCACCCACTTGGACATTGTGTTAATAATCATAAAAGTGTCTAGTCTACTTAAGAGGAAGTTACGGTAATTTAATTTAGATGAAAGTGGAGCAAGTAAAATAGAGCTGCAATGTACGGTGGGGAATTGAGATAATGAGGTAAAGAAAAGTCAATATTCATTTAATTCATTTTTAGTTTCAGATAATTAAAAAATGCAATACTACAGACGAGCACCAATGAATACTAAAGGAAGGAATATGAGAGAGGATTTGGTAACAAGGACCTGAAGCATGGAAGGTTTTTACGGACTGACCATTGCTGACCATTATGACCGCATGACCACCATTGTTGGAGATAATTTCATAACATGAGTCATTATAGGAAGAAATCAATCCATCTTTGGATGGATGGATGATGTGGAGCTATACCCCCCGGCAACTATTAAACCCCCTACAAGTATTGAAGAATGTACAGGTATACCATATGTGATGTATATGTGTATGCATGCATGCAAATTCTTTAAATATAAATGATATCAAAAAATTAAGTCAATATAAAGTCAGTAAATATCCCCCAACAAAAATGATACAGGGGTATGTGAGGGGTAGAAATGGAACATTGATGAGAGGTAAACACGTACGCTGCATCATGTGAACATGAGTAACCTTTCATAGGTCCTCTTACCCTGCTCCTCCTCTACCTCACTCCTCACTTCTGCTTCTATCCGCCAGAAGGGGCCCCAGATGGCTCAGGGGCCCCAGATGGCTCAGGGGCCCCAGATGGCTCAGGGGCCCCAGATGGCTCAGGGGCCCCAGATGGCTCAGGGGCCAAACTCGACAAAAAACAACACTGCAGATAAAATAACTCCCCGTCTGATTGGTGTTCAGAGGGACTTGGGGCGAGAGAGAGAGAGAGAGAGAGAGAGAGAGAGAGAGAGAGAGAGAGAGAGAGAGAGAGAGAGAGAGAGAGAGAGAGAGAGAGAGAGAGAGAGAGGAGAGAGAGGAGAGAGAGAGAGAGAGAGAGAGAGAGAGAGAGAGAGAGAGAGGGATAGTGGAGGAGAAAGAGGAAGAGAGAGAGAGAGAGAGAGAGAGAGAGAGAGAGAGAGAGAGAGAGAGAGAGAGAGAGAGAGAGAGGAGAGAGAGAGAGAGAGAGAGAGAGAGAGAGAGGGATAGTGGAGGAGAGAGAGGAGAGAGAGAGAGAGAGAGAGAGAGAGAGAGAGAGAGAGAGAGAGAGAGAGAGAGAGAGAGAGAGAGAGAGAGAGAGAGAGAGAGAGAGAGAGAGAGAGGGATAGTGGAGGAGAGAGAGGCAGAGAGAGAGAGAGAGAGAGAGAGAGAGAGAGAGAGAGAGAGAGAGAGAGAGAGAGAGAGAGAGAGAGAGAGAGAGAGAGAGAGAGAGAGAGAGAGAGAGAGAGATAGTGGAGGAGAGAGAGGAAGAGAGAGAGAAAAGGTATGCTGGATAGAGTGAGAGAAAGAGAGCTAGTTAGCAGGAGATAGAGGGGGAGCAAGAGAGAAAGAGTGACTGATATAGAGGGAGGGGAGAGAGAGGGATGGAAAATAGTTAGGAAGGTAGAGAGGGTGAGGGGGAAAGAGAGAGGGAAAGTAGGAGAGAAGGGAGAGAGAGTGTGTGTAAGAAAGAGGGAAAGACAAAATCAGAGAGAGAGAGAGGACTTGCGAGGCCATGGAGAATGGGGCCAGCAGGAGT
>CM051002.1:909331-926831 GCA_027704905.1 Muraenolepis orangiensis
TTGAGTGTGTGTGGTGGTGGCTGGTTTACCTGTGGGCCTTGATTACCAAGGACCCACAGGTGTGCAGCCTCACCCAGCAGCCCCAGACTCTAGTCAGTCTGACTGGGGCCAGGTGAGGCTGCTTCAACCAGACTCTAATCAGTCTGACTGGGGCCAGGTGAGGCTGCTTCAACCAGACTCTAATCAGTGTGACTGGGGCCAGGTGAGGCTGCTTCAACCAGACTCTAATCAGTCTGACTGGGGCCAGGTGAGGCTGCTTCAACCAGACTCTAATCAGTGTGACTGGGGCCAGGTGAGGCTGCTTCAACCAGACTCTAATCAGTGTGACTGGGGCCAGGTGAGGCTGCTTCAACCAGACTCTAATCAGTCTGACTGGGGCCAGGTGAGGCTGCTTCAACCAGACTCTAATCAGTCTGACTGGGGCCAGGTGAGGCTGCTTCAACCAGACTCTAATCAGTCTGACTGGGGCCAGGTGAGGCTGCTTCAACCAGACTCTAATCAGTCTGACTGGGGCCAGGTGAGGCTGCTTCAACCAGACTCTAATCAGTCTGACTGGGGCCAGGTGAGGCTGCTTCAACCAGACAACTACACATATTCCACAAGAAGAAATGGTTACCAAGCCGTGTTGAAAACAACGAGCAAACCACTTTAATAAGCTGTGATGAGCTTCTTTCACCCGTTTAACTATTAACATCCACTACACTATTCTGTTCCAGAAACCACACAGGAAAACAAATCTAAGAATTCCAATGGCTAGCGTCCATTCGCTAGTTAGCCATGGTTAGCAATACCAGTTGATAATGCATTACGCGGTATTTTAAGCATACTAACACCGCAGTTAAATTTCCACAGACAGCAGTTGGACAGTACCTTGTGTACGACTGATTTAATCAGACACAGTTAAGAAACAAGAGCTGCAAACTGATTTTAATGATAATGTTTATTTAATGTTGATGCACAGAGTAGCCATTTGGAATTGTGAACTCAGGGTTCCCAAAGTTACTCCGACCTCCAGGGTGGAAAACCCGACCTGAAACTGACCTAAAATGGAACCGGACTTTCCAATTGAAACTTTATGCCTGGAACCGAGAAATTCCAAACTCCGTGTACAACTCTAACGCAGGGTAGTTCAGCTGTTTTGAGTGTGTAGGCTGGCTTCATTCAATCCTATATCGGCGTACCTGTACCTGTATCGTGGAGGTACAAAAGTAAAGCAATTTGATTGACATTAAAAAAACGAATTGACATTAACATGCAAAAAACAAGCTGTATTTCATGACAGAGGTTGAAGTTCATCCGTAAGCTTCTGTCAGTCATGTTCCCGCTGAACATAACAGCCTGATGATATTAAGTACAAGTAAGGTTTTTGTTGTTGAGATAGTGTAATATTGATGAAGCTTTACTGTAACAAGAAGGGTTGTGAAAGATCATTTTACAAGCCACCAGAAGAGGAAACGAACAGTAATATGACGACCAAAGAGTCCATTATCTATTACAGTAACTATAAAAAAAGAAAAATACTGGAATGAGGTTCTAGGTTAGGTTCAATATATATTTATAGATATTGTTGTTTTACTGTAACCTAGGTTTTCAGGGGTACTCAAAAACAGAAACAAATCCAATATAGGTGTATGTGCACATTTGATAATATTGAATAATTATAATAATATTTGTAAGTGATGTGGTGTAATAGGCAGCTGCCAAAGGCAGTGAAGGAAAACTGTAGTTATTATAACAGTTGTGGTCTTCCATCATCTAAAACAGTAATAATCCCATGGAATAGGTTTTTAAAAGTTCTGGTCATTAGAATTCAAATCGTAATAATACAAAAAAGAAAAAAGTTACAATTGTACCGACAAGGTTTCGTGATATACGCTCAAACATTCAGATAACATACTAGGACCAGACAAGACAAGACATAACACCTGGAACCACATCCCTTCCAACGGACTCTCGATGTGTCCCGATGACCGTGGTGGTGTAAAAACAATGAAAGAAAAATAAGTTAATAATCAACCTCTGTACACATATTACATCATATTTAATGGACAGATTTCAATATATAAAATGCAAATAGGATCTGCTTCAATTAAAAACTATAATTGGCTTGATATCCCAACCCTGTGTTGTTTGTGTGCTACGGACACGCCACAAGAAAGACTAAACAGCTAAGGGTCCATTTCTTTCCTCCATTTTCCATTTCTTAACATACTTAAAACACAACCCTAGTTTCATTTACAAAAAAAGCCCAAAAAACGTTTTTTTTGTTCATTATTTTTTCAGTAATAACAATACACACATACACTACAATGTACAGTATACAGAATATATATATTTATATATATATATACAGTATTTAGTAAGGGCCATTCTCTTATAAATTGATACGATGGGGGGGGGGGGGGGGCACTATGACAGCCCCTTATAAAAGCAGGACGGCAGTGCAGTATGCAGTAACACATTACAGATCACATTTCAGACAAAATTGTGCTCAGATAATGTCTTCTCTCCACCCCTCAATATCGTCATCTGGTTGAGGAGGAGGAGGAGGAGGAGGAGGAGGAGGAGGAGGAGGAGGAGGGGGTGGTGCCTGGGAGCTGCTGTTGGGCCTCTTCCTATCCCTCCATCCCTCCATCCCTCCATCCCCTCCATCCCTCCATCCCTCCTTCCCTCCATCCCTCCATCCCTCGTTCCCTCCTTCCCTCCATCCCTCCTTCCCTCCTTCCCTCCATCCATCCCTCGTTCCCTCCTTCCCTCCTTCCCTCCATCCCTCCTTCCCTCGTTCCCTCGTTCCCTCATCCCTCGTTCCCTCGTCCCTCGTTCCCTCATCCCTCCTTCCCTCCATCCCTCCTTCCTCCTTCCCTCCATCCCTCCTTCCCTCCATCCCTCCATCCCTCCATCCCTCCCACCTCCTCCATCGAGGTCATTGCCCGCCATGGTTTCCGCTGCTCCTCACGCCGGGGGCTGTGCGGGCGCTCTGACCTCCGTGGGAAGCCTATTGTCCTTGGGTCCGGCGTACTGGCCGATGAAGGAGCCGTCCTCGTTGAACTGAACCTCCTGGTCACCGTAGTCCCCCAGGCTGTCGGCGCTCTCCCCCGCCGCCATCTGGCCGCCGCTCAGCGAGCGCTGGCTGCCCTTCAGCGGCTTCTCGTCATTGTCGCTGTGACACACACACACACACACATACGCATATAGATGCACACACACACACACAGATGTAGACGCACACACACACACACACACACACACACACACACACACACACACTCACACACAGATGTAGATGTACATGCACACATGTTCACACATGGGCACAAACACACACACACACACATACGGATATAGATGCACACACACACACACAGATGTATAGACACACACACACACACACACACAGAAGGGGAAGGATTAGATTAGAAATCACAATCAGGTGTGTGTGTGTGTGTGTGTGTGTGTGTGTGTGTGTGTGTGTGTGTGTGTGTGTGTGTGTGTGTGTGTGTGTGTGTGTGTGTGTGTGTGTGTGTGTGTGTGTGTGTGAGAGAGCGAGAGGCTACAGGCGGCTTAAAAGCGGCTAAAGTCCATTAGCATTGACCCCTTGCTGACCGGTGTAGAATAATCACAGAAAGGCAAAGGCAACACTTGTAATGTGCTCCTCTTTGTTCCTCCATTAGGGCTGACAAAGGAACCCTCGGGGGAGGAATGAGGGAACAGGATAACGAGGCAGCGACTATTAAAACGGACACGGATGCTAACCCTGCTGGAGCTCGATCAGAAGTGCAGCCAAACAATATGAAATATGCAGAGAAACCACAGCTAGGGTTATTATGGGGTGTCCTATAATGGTTTTGTGATGAGATGTGAATCGTTGTTATACTGCTACAGACCGGGTTTCAGCGTCGGGTTGGACGAGACCACACGAGCGCCATCGTATCAGATAGCGTGCTAATAATAGTAACAGAGCAATTGGCGGTTTTCATCTAAACAAACCCTACATCTCCTTGGCGGGGATATGATCCTGGATTCAGCAGGGCCTTAGTCTGTTTATAGGGAATATTAAGGGGTTCTCATTCTCAAGTTAAAAAAAAAAGAAAATCTTTAGACCACATTACCGCCTTTGTGTTAAATCCCCATCGCTACCCAGGAGCTGCGTGAGCCACAGACTATTGTGGAACATTATTATATCCAGATTTGTAACGTCTGCATTTCCACCCCGCCCTCCCCCACGCCGATTGGGAGGAATACAGCGGGAGTCGTAGGGGCGGAGGAAGGCAGTTATGAATCGGACCACTAAAGGATTAATGAAACGTGACCACATGCCCCGGAGATCAGCGCCTTTCAATTACGCTGATTGGTTTCAGCCTCCCGCCGGCCAGTCTCACGTTCAGCCCGACGGTCCTCGACAAGCAGCAGCGACTGAACCCCGAGCGATGAAATAATAATTCATAATCCCTGCACTCCTTTCAGGTGTGGCGCAGGCTAGCGAGCTAAGGGAGCGAGCTAGTGAGTACAATTGACACGTTGACCGTCACAACCCGAGGGTAACGCCGCACCGAGCTCAGAAACACAACGCTGATTGGTTCAACTGATTTACACTAAGGAATTCACCTTCTGTTTAGAACGTGTACGTTTGACTAACACAAAGTGATTATATTCTGTGTAAATGAGAGCCCTGTGGTTAAACGCCCGTTTGGAAGTAGTTAGCGCAGGGTTTCCACTACCAATTGTGCGGTGCTGAGGTGTGTGTGTGTGTGTGTGTGTGTGTGTGTGGTGCACGGTGCTGAGGTGTGTGTGTGTGTGGTGTGAGGTGTGTGTGTGTGTGAGGTGCACGGTGCTGAGGTGTGTGTGTGTGTGTGTGTGTGTGTGTGTGTGTGTGTGTGTGTGTGTGTGTGTGTGTGTGTGTGTGTGTGTGTGTGTGTGTGTGTGTGTGTGTGTGTGTGTGTGTGTGTGTGTGTGTGTGTGTGTGTGTGTGTGTGTGTGTGAGGTTCACGTACACAGAGAGGTTTAGTGTGATCACTGAAGGGCTCTAGTGCATTCCACCAGAAATGGTCTCATTCAAGGCGATCACAATAAAACACAACAAATAGCCAAATTGTTTGGGCATTAGCGTTAGCACAAATGCAGTTTCCGGTCTGTAATTTGTAGCCGTGCGTCTGTGTTTCAAAACGCTGCGTCTTCTGTTCTCCACAATCAAACATAATACGCTACTTTCTACTATGACATAAGTCGCTTGTTGCTTTATTATTTGTATGCTTCCTACGTTGAGTCTTCATGAGCTAGCGCCGCCCTCTGTCTGTCTGTCTGTCTGTCTGTCTGTTAGGTTAGGGTTAGGTAGGTGGATTATTTATGTACCATGGGACAGTTGATTTTGGGGACTTTTAGGTGTGGCTCTACTGAAGGCCCTCTTTATGTATTATTATGATAGATATATTAGTGTATTATTATGATATATATGTTAGTGTATTATTATGATATATATGTTAGTGTATTATTATGATATATATGTTAGTGTATTATTATGATATATATGTTAGTGTATTATTATGATATATATGTTAGTGTATTATTATGATATATATGTTAGTGTATTATTATGATATATATGTTAGTGTATTATTATTATATACGTATATATATATATATATATGTTAATGTATTATGATATATATGTTAATGTGTTATTATGATATATATGTAAGTGTATTATTATGATATATATGTTAGTGTAATATTATGATATATATGTTAGTGTATTATTATGATGTATATGTTAGTGTATTATTATGAGATATATATATATGTTAGTGTAATATTATGATATATATATTAGTGTTTTATTATGATATATATGTCAATGTATTATTATGATATATATGTTAATGTTTTATTATGATAGATATATATGTTAATGTACTATGATATATATGTTAGTGAATTATTATGATATATATGTTAGTGTATTATTATGATATATATGTTAGTGAATTATTATGATATATATGTTAGTGTATTATTATGATATATATGTTAATGTATCATTATGATATATATGATAGTGTATTATTATGATAGATATATTAGTGTATTATTATGAGATATATGTTAATGTATTATATCAATGAAACAATATATTCCTTGTATGCAGTATGTGCAACAAGTGTAATGGAATGCTTGCTCCCCATTCCCTCCCATAGTTGATGGGATACAGCACTGACCTGTATTCACAGAAGGTGTCGTCGTTCATGCCCTGGGACTCCACATCCGGGTGGAGATCTTCTTTCTCCTTAACTGTAAATAGAAGCATCATAGTGTTTGTGGGGTTTCCCTCAAGAGCTTATGTAAAGACTGACCTCTGTAAAGACTGACCTCTGTAGGAGGGCTGACCTCTGTGAAGACTGACCTCTGTAAAGACTGACCTCTGTAGGAGGGCTGACCTCTGTAAAGACTGACCTCTGTGAAGACTGACCTCTGTAAAGACTGACCTCTGTAGGAGGGCTGACCTCTGTGAAGACTGACCTCTGTAAAGACCGACCTCTGTGAAGACTGACCTCTGTAAAGACTGACCTCTGTAGGAGGGCTGACCTCTGTGAAGACTGACCTCTGTAAAGACTGACCTCTGTAGGAGGGCTGACCTCTGTGAAGACTGACCTCTGTAAAGACTGACCTCTGTAAAGACTGACCTCCGTAAAGACTGACCTCTGTAAAGACTGACCTCTGTATAGACTGACCTCTGTATAGACTGACCTCTGTTTGTAAAGACTGACCTCTGTAAAGGCTGACCTCTGTAAAGACTGACCTCTGTAAAGACTGACCTCTGTAAAGACTGACCTCTGTAGGAGGGCTGACCTCTGTAAAGGCTGACCTCTGTAAAGGCTGACCTCTGTAGGAGGGCTGACCTCTGTAGGAGGGCTGACCTCTGTAAAGGCTGACCTCTGTAAAGGCTGACCTCTGTAAAGGCTGACCTCTGTAGGAGGGCTGACCTCTGTAAAGGCTGACCTCTGTAGGAGGGCTGACCTCTGTAAAGGCTGACCTCTGTAGGAGGGCTGACCTCTGTAAAGGCTGACCTCTGTAGGAGGGCTGACCTCTGTAAAGGCTGACCTCTGTAGGAGGGCTGACCTCTGTAGGAGGGCTGACCAGGCAGTGAGATCAGAGTAATTTGAAAGTATTCCTGCCTGACTGCAGTTTCATTTTTTAACAGGAACCAAAGGGGGGTTAAGATTAAGGGGGGGTTAGGAGTGATCATGTAACAGAGCGAGGGGTTTCTAGGGGGGGTTAAGAGTAAGGGGGGGTTAGGAGTGATCATGTGACAGAGCGAGGGGTTTCCAGGGGGGGTTAAGAGTAAGGGGGGGTTAGGAGTGATCATGTGACAGAGCGAGGGGTTTCCAGGGGGGGTTAAGAGTAAGGGGGGGTTAGGAGTGATCATGTGACAGAGCGAGGGGTTTCCAGGGGGGGTTAAGAGTAAGGGGGGGTTAGGAGTGATCATGTGACAGAGGGAGAGGGTGTTACCCAATCCAAACATAATGACCGTCTGTTCAATGATGTTCTGAAACGCTGAATATGAAAACCAACAAACGAGAGACACAGAAATGGAGCTACGAGAGCAACGTGATATAAAAAAGAATCGCCTAAATAGGCGGAAAAAAAATAGACCGAGGTGTGAGGTGTGCTTTTTTATCTCCTTCTTTTCTGCTGACGAGTTGAGGCAGGGCGGGCTCCGGCAACCACCTGATGACCATTAGCTATGAGTGAGCAAGCTGTTAAGGGCCCTCCGGTCCCCAATAAAAGCAATAACATTAAAATACCACAAAGCTTATGTCATCACTGCCGACCAGGACGCCCTCGACTACCATTAGCATATCCTCAGCATCTATGTGTAGGCTCTGCTAGCAAAAAAAGAAAAGGCTTGTGTAAGCGATACAGAACTCTAAATGGTGGGAACAGAACTCTTACATTCACTAGTCATGCAATCTTTATTTATTAAAATGATTTTGGACTGGTGTGAATTGCTATCAAAATGGTCTTTAGTGAGATGCCTTGTTGCTACATAATGACATTCCAGCCGGTGCGTTCCTGTAATCGCTTTTTGCAATGATTTGTCTTTTTTTCCATAGCAGCACAAACCAAAATGGAAATCTAACCATGCCATCAATTAGTCAGCATTCAGGAACTACTGTGTGTGTGTGTGTGTAAGCATGTTTGTGAGATTGTGCATGCGTATGCGTGTGTGTGTGTGTGTATCTGTGTGGGTGTGTGTGGGTGGGTTTGGTGTGTGTGTATCTGTGTGTGTGTGTGTGTGTGTGTGGGGGGGGGGGGGGGGTTTGGTGTGTGTGTGTGTGTGTGTGTGTGTGTGTGTGTGTGTGTGCTTGTGTGTGGGTGTGCGGTTTGGTGACTTGAAAACCTACCGGAATACTTTCCTCCTTTATTTCTGTTGACGAAGCAGGCGATGAGCAGGATGAGTGTCAGCAGGGCGATGGTGGACATGAGGCCGATGAACCAGCCCTGCGTGGAGATCCCCTGGTGGCCGGTGGCCAGACCTGAGGAGAACAATAGGAACCACAGGCCACTTGACTCACCGCTACCTTCTGATTGAGCGTTTGGATCAACAAAGCCCTATCAGATGCAGGTGTGTGTGTGTGCTTGTATGTGTGTTTAGAGTGTGTGTGTGTGTGTGTGTGTGTGTGTGTGTGTGTGTGTGTGTGTGTGTGTGTGTGGTGTGTGTGTGTGTGTGTGCATGTGTTTAGATGTGTGTGTGTGTGTGTGTGTGTGTGTGTTTGTGTGTGTGTGTGTGTGTGTGTGTGCTTGTATGTGTGTTTAGATGTGTGTGTGTGTGCTTGTATGTGTGTTTAGATGTGTGTGTGTGTGCGTGTGTTTAGATGTGTGTGTGTGTGTGTGTGTGTGGTGTGTGTGTGGGGGTCGGGGTGGAAACGGTCCAATATTAATATTAAACTGCTAATCCCCATATCTAATTAATCAAGCGCAGTAAATGCCATTGAAATGCGATTCCTCACGGCGAGTCCACACGCCGCGGCTCAGACCAAACACTATCGGCTCCGGAAGCCAAACCGGCTCCTTGAGTCATCTTCAAGGGCGCAGCGGCCCTCTCCTCCATGAGCCTCCATGAGCCTCCATGAGCCTCCATGAGCCTCCATGAGCCCGCTGCTTTTTGTCACTTCTGTTGTTTTGTTTTGGATGGTGCTTTTCAGGAGCTCTCTCCCATCCCCATCTCCCCTTTAGCTCCCCCTGTTTGGCTAACAGCGACAGAAATAATAATACCATAGCCAACCATGCGTGTGTGTGTGTGTACCACACACACACACACACACACACACACACACACACACACACACACACACACACACACACACACACACACACACACACACACACACACACACACACACACACACACACACACACACACACACACACACACACACACACACACACACACACACACACACACACACACACACACACACACCTTCAATGACACGGGATATCCTACAAGTGTTAACTACCTCTGAACTTCTCTGCTTTCCTCTCCCCTGAAGCAGAAGTGGAGCATACCATTAGCGAGGGTTAGAACTCAAGAGAACGCAAGCAGCGAGCATAGATATAAAGAACTATTACACACTCACACACTCACACACACACACACACACACACACACACACACACACACACACACACTAACAAGGTTAATGGTGGCCGGTTGTATACCCAGAGCATATACTTGACACTCACACAGACAGCCAGTATGGAAGCCAGTATCTGTGGGGTGTGGCAGAAGGGTGCCGGTGGAGGAGCAGATCAGCTCATGGAGAAGGGGAGGGGCAGCGTAGACCGGAGACGGTAAGTTAAGGTAAACGGCGGAACAAGGACATGGACGGAGCAGTATTCACCATGTCTCATCCACCGCTGCCGTTATTTATCATCCACAGCAAAGACATTGAACCGTAAGGGCCAGCGAAGGCCGTGAAGTCAAATGAAATCTCAAAGATGGGAATAAAAGTGGGATAAAGACTAGGATTACTATATGTATAGTATGTCTGTTTTATGATCCCGTAGGGCCTTGGAAAAAACAATCCATCTGATCTGTTCACCACCAGAGCATGCAGGACATCCAACCACAACAGCGTAAGGGGAAGGTTTCTGTGAGCCCGTGGTCCCAGCTGACGGAATAAGCAGCATTCCACTTCATTTTCCTACGGCAAACATGCAAATCCCCCCCGCTGTCCTCAGCCGAGGTGCGTGGATTTGCCCAGGTGATAATTCAAGCGACGCCAGGACAAACACCTGGCCCCTCGAGTCCGATGACACCGCCGCGACTAATCGTGATGGATTAGTCCGCCCCGATGGTAATACCCATTGTTGCTGCTGGTGCACCAGCAACTCCAACGCTGTCTCCCAACGCTGTGTCTCCCCCTGTCCCCCCCCCCCCGGCCTGGGACAACAACATGAAGAAATATCCTGAAGGCTGATCGTCAGCCGACCACACTCGTCACCGCCATCTTAATCCTGCCATTACACGCCGTGCCAAGCAGCCTCTCTCTCTCTCTCTCTCTCTCTCTCTCTCTCTCTCTCTCTCTCTCTCTCTCTCTCTCTCTCTCTCTCCTCTCTCTCTCTCTCTCTCTCTCTCTCTCTCTCTCTCTCTCTCTCTCTCTCTCTCTCTCTCTCTCTCTCTCTCTCTCTCTCTCTCTCTCTCTCTCTCTCTCTCTCTCTCTCTCTCTCTCTCTCTCTCTCTCTCTCTCTCTCTCTCTCTCTCTCTCTCTCTCTCTCTCTCTCTCAAAGTCACAAGCATCTTTTTTTGGGGTGGTTTACAGTTGTTTTTCTTTTTTAGCCGGGACAGAAAATAAAGCAATCGCTGCTCTCAGCTCCCCACTACACCACCCTCTCACTACACCACCCTCCACACCTACCTCCCCACTACACCACCCTCTCACTACACCACCCTCCACACCTACCTCCCCACTACACCACCCTCTCACTACACCACCCTCCACACCTACCTCCCCACTACACCACCCTCCACACCTACCTCCCCACTACACCTACCTCCCCACTACACCACCCTCCACACCTACCTCCCCACTACACCACCCTCCACACCTACCTCCCTCACTACACCACCCTCTCACTACACCACCCTCCACACCTACCTCCCTCACTACACCACCCTCCACACCTACCTCCCCCACTACACCACCCTCCACACCTACCTCCCCACTACACCACCCTCCACACCTACCTCCCCACTACACCACCCTCTCACTACACCACCCTCCACACCTACCTCCCCACTACACCTACCTCCCCACTACACCACCCTCCACACCTACCTCCCTCACTACACCACCCTCTCACTACACCACCCTCCACACCTACCTCCCCACTACACCACCCTCCACACCTACCTCCTCACTACACCACCCTCCACACCTACCTCCCTCACTACACCACCCTCCACACCTACCTCCCCACTACACCACCCTCTCACTACAGCACCCTCCACACCTACCTCCCTCACTACACCACCCTCCACACCTACCTCCCTCACTACACCACCCTCCACACCTACCTCCCTCACTACACCACCCTCCACACCTACCTCCCCACTACACCACCCTCCACACCTACCTCCCCACTACACCTACCTCCCCACTACACCACCCTCCACACCTACCTCCCTCACTACACCACCCTCCACACCTACCTCCCCACTACACCACCCTCTCACTACACCTACCTCCCCCACTACACCACCCTCCACACCTACCTCCCCACTACACCACCCTCTCACTACACCACCCTCCACACCTACCTCCCTCACTACACCACCCTCCATACCTACCTCCCCACTACACCACCCTCTCACTACACCACCCTCCACACCTACCCCCCTCACTACACCACCCTCCACACCTACCTCCCTCACTACACCACCCTCCACACCTACCTCCCACACTACACCACCCTCCACACCTACCTCCCCCACTACACCACCCTCCACACCTACCTCCCTCACTACACCACCCTCCACACCTACCTCCCACACTACACCACCCTCCACACCTACCTCCCCCACTACACCACCCTCCACATCTACCTCCCCCACTACACCACCCTCCACACCTACCTCCCTCACTACACCACCCTCCACACCTACCTCCCACACTACACCACCCTCCACACCTACCTCCCCCACTACACCACCCTCCCACACTACACCACCCCCCTCCCCCACTACACCACCTCCCCCACTACTCCAGTGGGTTTGGCCGTGGGGGAGGATTATGTGTGCTTGACTTGAGTCTGAAATGAAAGACTAATCAGGTTGACTATTAACCGGGATTACGCCGCTGAGTGTGTTAGCATGCATGCTAACACCTGCGATCTAAACAACTAGCGCTGGGATGAGTGTCAGCTGAGCACCGACTGCCAACGAGCATAATAATAATAATGAGAATACGCAAACCCCCCACCAGGCTGCGTGGAAGACAAGTTTCTTGCATCTTGTATTCGCACATTGGAGACACGGTGTGCTAAAGATAGTCTTTAGAGAGGACACACTTTACCTGGGTCCTTAAACACACACACACACACACACACACACACACACACACACACACACACACACACACACACACACACACACACACACACACACACACACACACACACACACACACACACACACACACACACACACACACACACACACACACACACACACACACACACACACACACACCATTTAGGATCAACACCAGAACAACTCTCCGTGGGGTTCACAGGGAGGTGAAACACTGTTGAATTGACATGTAAAGTAGTGCATATCAACACCCTGACACACACACACACACACACACACACACACACACACACACACACCCTGACACACACACACACACACACACACACACACAGACTCTGTCGTTACTTGCCTGGCACGGCTCACACACCCATTGAGCGTTTTCCATTTAGAATTGAACCGCCCCAAACCGGCAGAATGTGATTGAGTTGTTGTGCCGGAGTATCGCGGTCAATCTAACTATCTAAATGTGGAGGATGAATGCTCTTTATTGGTCACATATATGTAAACACACACAGTGAAATGTGTTTCTCTACAGCAGCTAGTGTAGATATGTAGATCCAGCGTCCGGGCAGCAGTGGAGGGGTCTGGTGCCTTGCTCAAGGACACCTCGGCGCGGCTACTGCCGCCACACTGCTACTCCTGCCTCTACCGCCGTTCACGTGAAGTGGAGGCCTGTTTAGTGGAGTTACTGAGCCAAAAAAGTACAGAAGCATTTCTTAATAAAGAGGCTGATTGTGGCTATTTTTTCCGCGAGATCCACACTGGATAATTCCATTAGGGAGGATGATGGAGCTCTACGCCCCGTATAGATGAATCCACTAAAGCTTCATTTGTTTTTCCGGTGGCTTGACTAAAAAAATAAATAAACCAAGACAGCCGACCGTTGCTAGGATATGAAAGTCAATAAAAGAGTGACAAATGAGGCTAGATTATTAGGAATCGGTAATTGCGTATGTCGTTAGCGTTTGCAATTGTGCGAGAGACTGGCTGAAGGAGTGAGCCTTGTGTCTGGGCTAATGAAGGGAGGCATGGAAGAGCTCTCTGTTGATGATCACAGGGGTAAACAGCAGACAAGGTCAATTATCCACAGAAGACTAGTGTGTCTGAACTGGTGTTCCTCAAAGGGGGAGGCACCACACAGGGGCCCCTGGGGGACAGACCGCTGAGGGGAGGCACCACACAGGGGCCCCTGGGGGACAGACCGCTGAGGGGAGGCACCACACAGGGGCCCCTGGGGGACAGACCGCTGAGGGGAGGCACCACACAGGGGCCCCTGGGGGACAGACCGCTGAGGGGAGGCACCACACAGGGGCCCCTGGGGGACAGACCGCTGAGGGAGGCTCAATCACACACTGTACCAAAACTAAGCCCGGGCCAACAATTACAAATGTGTCAGACAACACAAGAGCAGTAGGTAAAGAGCAGTAAGTAAAGAGCAGTCAGTAAAGAGCAGTCAGTAAAGAGCAGTCAGTAAAGAGCAGTCAGTAAAGAGCAGTCAGTAAAGAGCAGTCAGTAAAGAGCAGTCAGTAAAGAGCAGTCGGTAAAGAGCAGTCGGTAAAGAGCAGTCGGTAAAGAGCAGCCAGTAAAGAGCAGTAAGTAAAGAGCAGTCGGTAAAGAGCAGTCGGTAAAGAGCAGTCGGTAAAGAGCAGTAAGTAAAGAGCAGTGAGTAAAGAGCAGTAAGTAAAGAGCAGTCAGTAAAGAGCAGTCAGTAAAGAGCAGTCAGTAAAGAGCAGTCAGTAAAGAGCAGTAAGTAAAGAGCAGTCAGTAAAGAGCAGTCAGTAAAGAGCAGTCAGTAAAGAGCAGTCAGTAAAGAGCAGTCAGTAAAGAGCAGTCAGTAAAGAGCAGTAAGTAAAGAGCAGTCGGTAAAGAGCAGTAAGTAAAGAGCAGTGAGTAAAGAGCAGTGAGTAAAGAGCAGTCAGTAAAGAGCAGTCAGTAAAGAGCAGTCAGTAAAGAGCAGTCAGTAAAGAGCAGCCGGTAAAGAGCAGCCGGTAAAGAGCAGTCGGTAAAGAGCAGTCGGTAAAGAGCAGTCGGTAAAGAGCAGTCGGTAAAGAGCAGTCGGTAAAGAGCAGTCGGTAAAGAGCAGTCGGTAAAGAGCAGTGAGTAAAGAGCAGTGAGTAAAGAGCAGTAAGTAAAGAGCAGTAAGTAAAGAGCAGTGAGTAAAGAGCAGTAAGTAAAGAGCAGTAAGTAAAGAGCAGTCGGTAAAGAGCAGTCGGTAAAGAGCAGTCGGTAAAGAGCAGTCGGTAAAGAGCAGTCGGTAAAGAGCAGTCGGTAAAGAGCAGTGAGTAAAGAGCAGTAGGTAAAGAGCAGTCAGTAAAGAACCTCCCCAGGGGGCGTGAACCTCCTCCCCAGTGGGCGTGAACCTCCCCAGTGGGCGTGAACCTCCTCCCCAGTGGGCGTGAACCTCCCCAGGGGGCGTGAACCTCCCCAGTGGGCGTGAACCTCCCCAGTGGGCGTGAACCTCCCCAGGGGGCGTGAACCTCCCCAGGGGGCGTGAACCTCCCCAGTGGGCGTGAACCTCCTCCCCAGTGGGCGTGAACCTCCCCAGGGGGCGTGAACCTCCCCAGTGGGCGTGAACCAAACTGATAAAATGTTGAATCTGTGCAAGAAGAGCAAACTTGCGCGTCCACAACTTGAGGGCAAAATGGAGGCGGTGAAGAGCATGAGGGCCGGGCGCCACATCGGCTATCAATTATACTGAAGAAAATCAAGAATAAAGGTTTTGCTAATGAAGTTGTCGTGGCAGATGATGGCAACAAGGACTGTCTTTTAAAGGTGATTAAAATATTTGAGGACTAAGGACCGAAAGTTTAGCTTTTCTGTAATTGTGAACATGAATTGAAATACAGGCTGTTTTCAATCAATTCATCACTTGCAGAGATACATTTAATTTAAAGAGAGTAATGCCTGAACAGTGGGAACGGCTGTAGGTGGTGGTGTGTGTGTGTGTGTGTGTGTGTGTGTGTGTGTGTGTGTGTGTGTGTGTGTGTGTGTGTGTGTGTGTGTGTGTGTGTGTGTGTGTGTGTGTGTGTGTGTGTGTGTGTGTGTGTGTGTGTGTGTTAAGTCTGTCTGCGGTCGGGTTTGCTCAAACAGGGACCACAAAAACTTTTGTGTGTTCGCATTTCGGAGCAGCCGAACATGAAATGAATAATTAATAATTCAACTCAGGGGAGATCTGGTTTCATTTTAAATTAAGCGATGGAAGTTGTTAGTGCCGTATGTCCGAGGTGACAGTACGCTGTGGGTTGGGTCCCTTTGTGTGTGAGCAGAGACCCGGGACCAAAGTCAACAGCGGGAAAAACCACACAGAGGCTGGAGGACTAACTTAGCATATATTAATAATTAGAAGAAAAGCAGAAAGGAAAGAAAAGCAACGCTTGGCTGAGCGCACTCACATGTCATCATCAGGTACACACACAGCTACACACCGCCCTACATGCACCAGACTTAATCACATGTCATCATCAGGTACACACACAGCTACACACCGCCCTACATGCACCAGACTTAATCACATGTCATCATCAGGTACACACACAGCTACACACCGCCCTACATGCACCAGACTTAATCACATGTCATCATCAGGTACACACACAGCTACACACCGCCCTACATGCACCAGACTTAATCACATGTCATCATCAGGTACACACACAGCTACACACCGCCCTACATGCACCAGACTCACTCACATGTCCTCATCAGGTACACACACAGCTACACACCGCCCTACATGCACCAGACTTAATCACATGTCATCATCAGGTACACACACAGCTACACACCGCCCTACATGCACCCGACTTAATCACATGTCATAATCAGGTACACACACAGCTACACACCGCCCTACATGCACCCGACTTAATCACATGTCATCATCAGGTACACACGCGGCAACACACCGCCCTACATGCACCAGACTTAATGACATGTCCTCATCAGGTACACACGCGGCTACACACTGCCCTACATGCACCAGACTCACTCACATGTCCTCATCAGGTACACACACGGCTACACACCGCCCTACATGCACCAGACTCACTCACATGTCATAATCAGGTACACACACGGCTACACACCGCCCTACATGCACCAGACTTAATGACATGTCCTCATCAGGTACACACGCGGCTACACACCGCCCTACATGCACCAGACTTAATGACATGTCCTCATCAGGTACACACACGGCTACACACCGCCCTACATGCACCAGACTTAATCACATGTCATCATCAGGTACACACGCGGCTACACACCGCCCTACATGCACCAGACTCACTCACATGTCATAATCAGGTACACACACGGCTACACACCGCCCTACATGCACCAGACTCACTCACATGTCATAATCAGGTACACACGCGGCTACACACCGCCCTACATGCACCAGACTTAATCACATGTCATCATCAGGTACACACACGGCTACACACCGCCCTACATGCACCAGACTTAATCACATGTCCTCATCAGGTACACACGCGGCTACACACCGCCCTACATGCACCAGACTTAATCACATGTCATCATCAGGTACACACACGGCTACACACCGCCCTACATGCACCAGACTTAATCACATGTCCTCATCAGGTACACACGCGGCTACACACCGCCCTACATGCACCAGACTTAATCACATGTCCTCATCAGGTACACACGCGGCTACACACCGCCCTACATGCACCAGACTTAATCACATGTCATCATCAGGTACACACGCGGCTACACACCGCCCTACATGCACCAGACTTAATCACATGTCCTCATCAGGTACACACGCGGCTACACACCGCCCTACATGCACCAGACTTAATCACATGTCATCATCAGGTACACACACGGCTACACACCGCCCTACATGCACCAGACTTAATCACATGTCCTCATCAGGTA
>CM051002.1:929331-951831 GCA_027704905.1 Muraenolepis orangiensis
TTTATTTTAAATGATTCATGTTCAGATTCTTGCTGGTGTCAAAGGTTATTGATGAAATCAAAAGACGCATGGCAAACAGCTACTGAACACTACACATGTGGTCGTGTTTGGAGGCCTCAACTAGGCCTCTATTTATAGCCTGTGAGGGAGCAAGGAACCAAGCAGCTGCTTACTGCCCCCCTGTGGACAGGAGGGTTACACTTGCAGTTTCTAACAGCCGCCCCCGTATTTGTGCAGCAAATACGTTTATTCTTTATCCTCAGTGCATTCAGGGAGTGAAATTAATCTTGAAACGGGCCGTACATATTCTCGACCTTGAATAGTGATCTTAGTACTGCGGACGTTTCCATCTTTTCCCGGGTAGGTCTCACTTATCCTTCTGATAGGCCATGATGCTCGAGGATATTGAGGGTCAACCATCGTTACAACCTGACCAGAATCAAGGTTTACCTTGTTTGTCCTCCATTTCAGCCTGGTTTGAAGGTTTGGGAGGTAATGTCGAATGAAAGCTGTCCAGAAATGATCAGCCAGGATCTGACTGTGACGCCACCTCCTCCTGCCCAGGAGCTCACTGTCGCAGTAGATCGCCTGAGGAAGAGAGGAGTCGGGCCGCCCCATCAAAAGCATGTTTGGTGTAACTGGGTCTGGATCAGCAAGGTCAGAAGAGACATATCCAAGGGGTTTTGAATTTAGGATGCCTTCCACTTCAATCAGGACAGTGTGAAGGACTGTTTCTGTAGTTGGTTGGTTTCCTCGTGCCATTAAGGGCCATTTTTATGGATCTTATTTCTCTTTCCCAGCTACCTCCAAAATGTGGGGAACATGGAGGATTAAACTGGAAGTGGACTTGGGTGTGGGCTCATTGCTTCTTTAAGTCTGGTGCCATGGCCTGGAATGCATTTGGTAGCTCTGCCTCCCCCACTTTGAAATGAGTTCGGCAATCAGACAGTAGTTCAAAGGGTTTTCCTCTGCGTGAGACAAATCTCCTGAAGGCCACCAAGAATGTATCTGTGTCCATACTGTCAAGCAGTTCAAGGTGTATGCACCGGGTTGTTAAGCATTTGAAAAGCAGGCCCCATCTCTTTTCTGTGCGGCGGCCTACTTTCACTGTGAAAGGCCCAAAACAATCTATGCCAGTGGACCAGAATGGGGGCTTTGAAAGTCTAAGATGGGCTGGAGGAAGGTCTGCCATTTTGGGAATAACTGGATTGGCTCTCCACCGACTCTGATGAGGTTAAGATCAGGGTCATATTCAGGAGACAAGGGGAGAAGTTTGCTGCTTTTTGGAATATATATTGTTCTGAGAGCATCATATTCCTCAGGGAAGCTCTCCGATTGGACCTTTTGCAGAAGATGCCTCTCCGAGTCTGTATAGCATTGGGCTATGTTTGAGATTTGATATGCCGCCCCATAAAGCACATTCTTTGCGTCATTTTGGAGGTCGTTCCAGCTACTATACTTGTTCAGATCAGGGATTTTTATGTCACTTGTCATTACTGCACCACAGAACATAGATTTTCAGATTTCTTCAACAGGCTCAGATTTAGCTTCCGGGCATGGACTAGCTGGCCATCAGTTGGTGTTAAGCAAGAGGAAAGGGGGGCCTTGACTCCATCTGTGATGCTGTGAAAGTTCGAGTACAGTTTTACCTCGAGTTATGTCATCAGCTGGATTATTCTTTGAGTCAACATACCTCCAGCTGTTTTTGTCAGTCAGAGTCTGAATCTCTGCTATCCTTGTGCCAACGAACACCTTGTAACGGCAGGAGTCAGATGTTATCCATGTTAGGACCGTGGTAGAATCTGTCCAGAGGGTCACTGACTGTAGGGGAATGGTGAGTTCAGTACTTAGGAGGTTAGCGAGTTGGGCACCGGATAGGGCTGCACATAGTTCAAGACATGGGATAGACAGCTGGCGCTTAGGGGCTACCCGAGATCTAGCCATTATGAAACTGACATGGGTCCTGTTAATTTTGTCTTCTGTCCGAAGGTATGCAACAGCTCCATACACACGCTCAGAGGTATCACAGAATACATGCATATGGGAGTCTGAGGTTGCAGAGGGGGGAAGATAGCAGCGAGAGAAATTGATGTCAGGGAGATTTTCCAGTTCCAACTCCCATGCTTGCCATCTCTTCAGAAGGCTCTCCGTCTTGATGATATTACCAGTCTCGTTCCTGCTTCCATAGATCTTGCACTAGGATCTTTGTACAGGTTGTGAAAGGGGTCAGATAGCTTAGAGGATAAAATTGGCTTGCCAACACCTTGTAGATATTCCTCATTGTAGGTTGGTGGTAAGTGATTGATCTGTTCCTATAACCCAGGGTGTCTTTTAGGCAGTTCCACTGAAGGCCCAGTGTTAGCTCTTTAGGGTCCCCACTTTCTGAGAGCCAGAATTCAGTGGTCTTGGATTTGGCCTCTGTTGGAAGATGGTTTATTATAGCTGGATCATTGCTGGCCCATTGACGGATGTCAAACCCACCATCTGCCAGCAGAGGTCTCATTTTGTCAATGAGGGACCTGGCTTCTTCAGGGGAATGGAAACTTTGGAGGCAGTCAACATAAAAACAGTGTTGGAAAGAACCTCCTAATTTCCATCGCAGTGATCCTGGACATGTTTTTGGACTGCGTAGGTGGCACAGCATGGGTTACAGGTTGTCCCAAATGGCAAGACTTGCCATTCATAAATGCTAGGCTCCTGGTCGAGTTGCATTCCTCTCCATATAAAGCGCAGTAGGGATTTGTCCTCGTTCAGCAGGCGTACCTGATGGAACATGCCTTTCTATCTCCACAGATGGCACAGGCATGTTGGTGGAATCTTAGTCGTACTCCAATGAGAGAGGGACCAAGTGTTGGGCCCGGCAGGAGACATTTATTTCGATTTTGTAGCACAGAGACGAGGCAGAACAGCGTCTTTGGGAGCTTGGAGGGCAGGAGTATTGGGAATTCTTAGCAGTGGAGTGGCATAGTGCAATGCGCCATCCATCTTTACTCTCACTGTCTTTGAATGGAGAAGGGCTAGAGCCATTGTGTCCTGTTTTGACCTTGTGGCTGTCTTTTCGTTCACATAGGGCAAAGTGCCAATCTGCCAGAGCCTTTCAACGTTCCTGAGTAGTTCACTTTTAAGGCAGGTAAGCGAGAAGGGGAGAGTGGGTTGGATTATGCTGGCTGGACCTTGGAGAGCCCATCCCAGCCTTGTGTGTATTGCCAGTGGGCCACCAGGGGGGCCCATGAGAATCAGCTCTGTGGCTGTGATTAGATGGGCATAGTCTGAGCCAATGAGAACAAGAGGACATGCATGACCAATGGACTGTAATGAAATACCTTTGAGATGGTCATACTGCTCTTGTAGCTGATGTACAGGGTATGTGTGTTCTAATAGTCCAAGATTCTCAGCAGTGAATGCTCTGTTGATGACATGCCTTTCATTTGGCTGTTTGATAGGGGATAGGGATAAACACTGGACAGCAAGGGGAAGTATAATGGATCTATCTGCGCCATCATCTAAGACTGCATAAGTAGTGAGGGTTCTCTTACCATTGTAGAGACGTACATTGACAACTTTCAGCATTACTTTATGAGAGCGGTTAGGGTTATCTATGTAAAGGAGCTCTGAGGAAGGGGATGTGTACATCACTGTAGCTGAGTTTGAATTAAAGTCATGGAGAATGGTCAAGTGAATGTCCTTGCATAGGTTACATGGCCTCTTTAAGGCATTTGTCCATTTTATGCATTCTCCCACATTTATTGCATCTGTCTTTCTCTTTGATCCATTTTGTGAGGTCAATTTTGGAGAGTCCTTTGAATTCTGTGCATGAACCAAGGAAATGGTCTCTAACATTACAATAGGGGCAGTAAGGCTTAGGCCTTTCTTTGATGTAGTTCTTTGGTGTGCCATACATTTCAGACACTGTGGACAGGTAGACAGAGGGAAATTGTCCGGGGGGCTGGCGTTCCTTCCAGTCCGTGGTTTCTCCGGTCTGTGGAGCTCAACAGCTCTCTGAAATGCGTTTTGCTCTGGATTTAAATTGTAGCCATTTTAAAAGGTCAATGAGGGAACAGGTTTGGTTTGCTTGTCCAGTTAGAATACCACGATGAATGCCGTTCTCAACAAATCCATCTCTGTACTGCACAGGGAGTTTACTGAGGAGTCTGTCCACATGGGAACTACATCTTAATTCACATCCATCAGGGCCCTCTAGAGACAGCAGTATTCCAACCAGAGCATGGACAGACAGGGAAAAATCATCAAGGGCTTCTACATCATTAATGCAAACAATTGTGGAATTTAACATTACACCTATTTCGCTCTGAACTAGCAGTCTTGGCTGACCATACTTCTCTTTAAGTGCCAAGAGTGCGGTGGAATATTTTCATGAGGGCAAAATCCTTTTCTCGACCACTCTTGAACACAGGGATTGAGGGTTTTGGTATTCCATAGGCAGAGGCTATCAACAGATCTGTAACATTGGGAGCTTGAGTATGTGGGACAGCAGATTGTTGCTGCTGGGATGACAGGGCTTGCATTAGCGGTAGATTACTACTAAAGGTTGGCTGTCCCGGACCGGGCATAGATGTCAGGGGCTTGGAAAGTGACTGAAGTTGCAGCAGAAAGGGAAGAGGGGATTACCGTAGCAGATGCATGGTGATGGGAAGATGGTGTAGCCTGGGCAGCTGCATAGGGAATGGAAGTTGACACAGCTTCAGCAGTCGTTACAGAGAAGGAAGAGCGAGCCTGGAAAGTGGATACATTTTGTCGTAATGGTTGAGTCATGGGAAGGGTTTGGAAGGCCCTAGATATTCTTCTGGAAAGGCAATGTTGGGGAAGCAAATGAGCTATAGGCCACTGAGAGTCAGAGTTTGCATATGCTGCATTTTCGTGGGCAGGAGTGGGGGGAGGCGGATCATAAAAGGAAGATGTTGGAAGATTAGGACGAGAGGCACCTCCATTGCATCTTCGTCCGAGAGATTTTGTCGTATGAAACTAGACAAGCTGAGCTGACTCTAGTTCCTTTTCTTTAGTGCGAATGCGTTGCTTCATTTCAACATGTCTGACAATTCTCTCTCTCTCCTTATGGCTTTGCTGAGCAGCTCTGGCCTTTTCATCAATTAACTGACATTTTTCATCAAGATCCTTTTCCTCACGTTGTCTTTTAAGCTCCTCCAGCTCATCTTTTCTTTCCTTTTCCTGGAGAATGCTGGATTGGAGATCATTCAAATTAGAAGCATGGCTGCTCCTAGAATCAAGTCAAGTCAAGTCAAGTTTATTGTCACTTCACAGTTTACACAAGTATAAAGCAGTGAGTGAAAATCTTATGTGCAAAACCCGACGACAGACAGCAGTTATAAAAATAATTCATCCATACTCTCAGTAGAAGGAGCCTGGCCTCCGTTGATTGTTTCATCCATCCATTGGCCTCTGGATCAGCCATTTTAAGTCACTGTGTGGCGTGTGGCTCAGTCTCCGGCTCAAAGGACCATTTGTTGGATATGAGTGATCTGACTGGAGCCACAAAACCACCGGAAAACAAGTTTGCAAGTTCTGTTGTTTATTTTAAATGATTCATGTTCAGGTGCCAAAGGTTATTGATGAAATCAAAAGACGCATGGCAAACAGCTACTGAACACTACACATGTGGTCGTGTTTGGAGGCCTCAACTAGGCCTCTATTTATAGCCTGTGAGGGAGCAAGGAACCAAGCAGCTGCTTAGTGCCCCCCTGTGGACAGGAGGGTTACACTTGCAGTTTCTAACAGGGGGTTATGGGTAATGTGGTTTCATGGGTAATCTTGTTGAACCCATGTTCACCCATGAGTTAGAATGTCTTCATAAGGCTCAAATTCCCTCATCAGGCATGGATCCCCTCACAAGGTCATTGTGTCCTCATAAGCTAAGGATGTCTTCATAAGGTAAGGGTTTCCTCATAAGCTAAGGATGTCTTCATAAGGTAAGGGTTTCCTCATAAGCTTAGGATGTCTTTATAAGGTAAGGGTGTCCTCATAAGCTAAGGATGTCTTCATAAGTTAAGGGTGTCCTCATAAGCTAAGGATGTCTTCATAAGGTAAGGGTGTCCTCATAAGCTAAGGATGTCTTCATAAGGTAAGGGTGTCCTCATAAGCTAACGATGTCTTTATAAGTTACGGGTGTCCTCATAAGCTTAGGATGTCTTTATAAGGTAAAGGTGTCCTCATAAGCAAAGGATGTCTCCATAAGTTAAGGGTGTCCTCATAAGCTAAGGATGTCTTCATAAGGTAAAGGTGTCCTCATAAGCTAAGGATGTCTTCATAAGGTAAGGGTGTCCTCATAAGCTAAGGATGTCTTCATAAGGTAAGGGTGTCCTCATAAGCTAAGAATGTCTTCATAAGGTAAGGGTGTCCTCATAAGCTAAGGATGTCTTCATAAGGTAAGGGTGTCCTCATAAGCTAAGGATGTCTTCATAAGGTAAGGGTGTCCTCATAAGCTAAGGATGTCTTCATAAGGTAAGGGTGTCCTCATAAGCTAAGGATGTCTTCATAAGGTAAGAGTGTCCTTATAATTGCAGAATATCCTCAGAAGGCCAGAATGTCCTCATAAGACATGGATGCCCTCATACGGTCAGAATGTCCTCATAAGACATGGATGCCCTCATACGGTCAGAATGTCCTCATAAGACATGGATGCCCTCATACGGTCAGAATGTCCTCATAAGACATGGATGCCCTCATACGGTCAGACTGTCCTCATGATGTCAGGTTGTCTAAGGATGCCCTCATCATGCCAGAATATCCACATTAGGCCTGGGTGTCCTCACTTTAGGGCTTACGGTTTATCAAATTCAAACTGAACAGCGTTGGAGTGCTGCAGGTTGGTGGATTGACGCACTAAACAAAACAATGAACTCCAATAACCCACAGTTAGTAGCTAAATGGATCCCCCCCCCCCCACCCACCCCGCCCCCCTCCCAAACCCCAACTCCCTGATGCTGAGTCTGGTTAATGACTTTACCAAAAGGCCTGCCATTGAAACCTGTGAAGCGTGAACTGTCTGTAAAAAGCCCCTCCCCTTGCATTAAGGTAGGTGTCATTCCAGAAACATCTGCAGCGCGGAGTTCTGATTTCCGCGGTGTCGCCGGCGCCATAGTGGCAGCTGGGCCGGGTTATCTACGACATTTCACACATGACTGCCATCTGTTCTACTTTACAACAGAAAAAAAGCAGCGCATCACTTCAAAGAGTCTCTCCACCATCCTCTCCTCAGCACACTCCATGACGCTCCGCCCTCCTGTGCCAATCAAACGCTCCTCCCATTCCTCATGTTGTATGTTTATGTTTTATGTGTTTATGTTTATGTTTATTTAGGATCCCCATTAGCTTTTGTTCTTGACAAAAGCTACTCTTCCTGGGGTCCGACACTGAAAACAATACAACAACAATACAACAACAATACAACAACATTCAAGACATAAGTCCTGACATCATTAACAACATTAACAACATTACCAATATCATCAACAATGTCATCCACTTTCAATATCAATCTCAGCCAAGGATAAGTGCACAAGACACCCACCAGTACAAAGCAGGAGATCCAATTAAATTAGGGTTCACAGTTCACAATCATCACATCATCACATCATCACATCATCATCACATCATCATCACATCATCACGCCTGGCCGGGCTGTGATTCAGGACAAAGATGGAGCGAGTGGGGTGAGCTTGTGTGTGTGTGTGTGTGTGTGTGTGTGTGTGTGTGTGTGTGTGTGTGTGTGTGTGTGTGTGTGTGTGTGTGTGTCTTTGTCCGTCTTTATATGTGTGTCTATCTGTCTGTCTTTCCATCTGTCTGTCTGTCTTTGTGTGTGTGTGTGTGGGTCCCTGTCTTTCTGTCTGTGTGTGTCTGTCCCTCTGTCTGCCTGTCTCTCTGTCTTTGTGTGTGTGTCTTTATCTGTCTGTCTGTCTGTCTTTGTGTGTGTCCCTCTGTCTGTCTGTCTTTGTGTGTGTGTCTGTCTGTCTGTCTTTGTGTGTGTGTCCCTCTGTCTGTCTGTCTCTCTGTCTTTGTGTGTGTCTCAATATCTGTCTGTCCGTCTGTCTGTCTATTTGTCTTTGTGTGTGTCTCCCTCTGTCTGTCTGTCTGTCTGTCTGTCTGTCTGTCTGTCTGTCTTTGTGTGTGTGCATCTCTATCTCTGTGTATCTGTCCGTCTGTCTGTCTGTTTTTGTGTGTGTGTGACTTTTTTTTTGTCTTTCTGTCTTATATGTGTGTGCCTCTGTCTGTCTGTCTCTCTTTGTGTGTGTGTGTGTGTGTCTCTCTGTTGGTCTGCCCGTCTGTCTGGCTGTCTTTGTGTGTGCCCTCAGTCTGTCGTTGTGTGTGTGTGTCTCTCTCTGTCTGTCTGTCCATCTGTCTGCCTTTGTGTGTGTGTCCCTCTGTCTGTCTCTCCGTCTGTCTTTGTGTGTGTGTATGTGTGTGTCTGTCTCTCCGTCTATGAGTCTATGCGTGTGTTTGTGTGGATCTGTGCGCACATACATGAATAGACCCTACACACACGTGCACAGACTCCCACACATGGACAAAAAAATCAATGCAACACACACACACACACACACACACACACACACACACACACACACACACACACACACACACACACACACACACACACACACACACACACACACACACACACACACACACACACACACACACACACACACACACACACACACACACACACACACACACACACACACACACACTGTAAGTAATAATTGTGGAGTGACTGGGTCCCCTGAGAGGTGGGGGCCCCTGTGAGTAACCCAGCCCTCTTCAAAGGCTGTGACACACTGCCTTGGTCAGCTCCAATGATGGTGACATATAGGCCAATCAGACCCCCCCCCTCCCCGTGTCTCCTCCACAGCCGCTCTGACCCCTCTCTGACCCCTCTCTGACCCCCACCCAGCCCCATTACAGCTCCGCAATGATTGTCTTCTTCCACCAGCAGCACCACCAGAACTACAGGTTACACAATCAACCCAGAACCATAACTCTCCTTGGATCTGCTTCCCCTACCAGACGTCTCAAACAGGCTGTTTCTTTAGAATATGAGTCTCGAGAGGCAGGGTTGCGGCATGGTTGTCCGGCTTTTTGGGTGGTTGACTCTGGGTTCAGACCCCCATCAGTCTACCTGCAGGGGGTATGTATGAGCATTGAGCAAGACGCCTTACGTCTGCTCCATGATCACATTTTCAGTTCCCGCTGCCTCAACATCCAGAAAGACTCTTCCAACACGGGGATCACCTGTTGGACCTGCTGCACTCTGGAAGATGCTTCAGGTCCATCAAATCATAGACAAACAGACTCTTCCACAGTTAGTGGCCTACTGAGCTGCTAGGAGTGCTGCCACTATCATAACATTGTCATCATTAACATTACACTCATACGTTATACGTTGCTGGACTTTCTGGACTCATACAGTTACTGCACTGTTGCAGAATTGCACAATTTAACACAGGTCTAAATTATCTATCAGTCATTTATAGTTATTTCTAATTGTTATTGTTCTTGCGTTAAGTATTGTTATAGCATAGTGTTGTATAGTATAGGTATAGTACATATTATAGTATATAGTTTTAAATTGTAGAAAATGTATACTGCGGGAGCGAATATGGAGTAAGCCTTCCATTGTACTGAGAACTGAACACTGTCAAACACTACCTGTTCTGTACTGGGTATATAGGGCCAACGCAATATGTGTATAGTTCATTTATATACCGAGCAGGACAGCAGTGACATGAACGGTGGAGGGTTTTGGTCATGGATAACGGCCTGTGATTAGTGTGGGTTGCAGGTGGACGTACTGAGCTGGTACTGGAGCTGGTAGCCTGTGAGAAGCCCGTTGGGTTCCAAGGGAGGAGACCAGGCGAGGGAGATGGTGTGCTTCTGGACATCCGTGACCCTGAATGCAGAGTTTTTCTCCGGGACTAAAAAACACACACATACACACACACACACACACACACACACACAAACGCACACACACACACACACACACACACACACACACACACAAAATGGTTAAACACTCACTCAAACACACATAGAGCAACCCAGTGTTCTTTGAACTTTTCTTAGATATTTTCTCCACGGCTTTGGGGGCCGTGCATACACCTCCCTCTTCCCTCTCTCTCTCGCCTCCATCTCTCTCTCCCCCATCTCTCTCTCTCCTCCATCTCTCTCTCCCCCATCTCTCTCCCCCATCTCTCTCTCTCCCCTATCTCTCTCTCCCCCATCTCTCTCTCTCCCCCATCTCTCTCTCTCTCTCGCTCTCTCCCCCATATTCCTTAATCCTCCCACTCAACTATCCTGCTCCTCCTCCCTCACCTTTCTCTCCATCTCTCCCCCACCTCTCTTCTCCTTCTAAAAACCACACCCACCTGATCTTTCTCCCTCACCCCTCTACCCTCGCTCTCCCTCATCTCTCTTCTCCTTCTAATATCATTATCCTGCTCCTCTTCCCTTACCCCCCCCTCAACAACCCCACCAGCCTCCACCCTCCTCGATTCCCCCCTCTCTCCCTATCTCCCCCCTCTTAACAACCCCACCAGCCTCCTCCATCCTAAGCTTCACCCTTCCCCTGCTTATAGCCACACCGTTCTCTTCCTCCCCTTCCTAACAACCACACAATCTTCCTCATCCTCACCCCTCTCTCCCACATTTATCTTCCTTCTTTCCTAACAACAACCACACCCATCCTTCATCCTCCCTCCTCTTTCTCCCCTTCCCCATCCTAACAACTCCATCCACCCCATCCTCCTCCCTCACTTTTCTCCCCCTTTTGCCCTCATCTCTCTTCTCCTCCTAAGAACTCCTCCTTAATAAGCACACCGCCGTCCTCACCTCCCTCCGGGGTCCTGAAGCTGACCGGGTGGCTGCCTGGTCCGTTCCCCCGGCCGTTGAAGCTCATGACCATGAGGCTGTACTCAGAGAAGGGCGTCAGGCCCGGCAGCACGCCGTCGCTCCGGTCCCCCGGGAGGGCCAGGGCCTGCCGCTCCCCGTGGGGGCTCTTCTTCTTGGCATCCGTCAGGCTCCGCAGGCGCCACCAGTTCACCTGCACCAGCCAAGAAGAAGAAGAAGAAGAAGAGAAGAAGAAGAAGAAGAAGAAGAAGAAGACTTTTTTTGAAAAAACACTTTATTTACACTAGCTAAATTTTGATCAAAATAACTGAACAAAAAGACAACAGAAACAACAAAGACAAAAACCAAAAAAAAAAAAAACACTCAAAATGGTACATTAACAACTAGGGCCTAAAAATGTGTGCAAAGTGCAAGTTCTCCTCCACAACGGAACACACAATGTCCTCGTGACACCACCGCTGTTTGAAAGCATCTAGGTCTCCAACAAGTTTATAAAAGCGATGCTCTAAACAAAGTCTGGCCCTTATGTTGCAGAGCCAGATTGCCTTAGCCTCTTCCCCTTTCCTGTTTTCTATTCTATTTTTCCTGCTCAGATAGATGGCCATCTTCGCTTCGCCCGAGAGGTAGTTTAGGAGCTGCCACTTTTCTTTCTTTGCTTTTTTTTCTGGAGCTCCCATGATAAAAACACTCTCCGTGAAAACTATACCAAAAAGATTAAAAACCCATGTTAAAAGAGTGAAGAAACCCGTGAGTCTCTTGCACTCTGTAAAAACATGGAAAACAGTCTCTCTAAACCCACAAAATGGACACTTGTTAAAAACCGCAGGATTAAAGGTGGAGATGAAAGAATTACAGGCAATGGCACCGTGTAAAATTCTCCACTGGAGGTCGGCAGTACGTTTTTTTATGGGAGGTTTGTATAAAATCCTCCACTGTGGGCCTGGTCCGCTTCCTGCGCCCAGTCTGGTGCTCCACACAGTGGAGGCCCTGTCCTTCAGCACATTTCTGTTGGTCGCTTTCACAATGTTCATGTAAATTGTTCTCCGATCAGCTTTGTGTAGTGTCATTTTTTCGGAGTTTGCGACCTGGAGCAGGGGGCCGGTCAGTTCTCCGAGCCCTGGGCTCAGGTAGATCTCTGGGAACGGGTCTGCTGGGTCCGGCCTGGCTCCTCCCTGTCCGTAGCTCCTCAGCAGTCTCTTCTCCTCAGGGCAGAGGATCTGGCTCCAGAGCTGAAGGATCCTCTGGGCCACCCGGACAGAGTGCAGACCCAGCAGAGAGCCCAGGGCCTGGGCATCGCTCAGCTCCGGCCCCACTGCATCCACCAGCTGCTGAAGGCACAGGGTCTTGGAACGGCACAGCGCCACCGTCAGGCCGGGTGTTTGGCTGTTGCTGACGTCCAACCTGGCATTGTGGATCAGGGGCTCTCTCAACAACCAGTACAGAGAGTCAGTCTTTGGACACCTTTTATGGTCAAAAAGGGCCCAAGACTTAAAAACGCTCTGATAAAAAGGAGGTAGCCCACTTAACTTTAAGATGTTTAAATCTGTTAAAAACAGAGCAGCATCCAGCCCCAGGTTACTCACGCGTCTGAGAATGCAGCTGCTCACCTCTCTCCACACCAAATCAGCCGGGCCGGTCAGATATTTCTGTAAAAACTGCATCCTAAAAGTGGCCATTCGGCTGGCCAGGTGGATAAGGCCCTGTCCCCCCTCCTCTCTAGATAAAAACAGCACCCCCTGCGGCACCCAGTGTAGACCCTCCCAAAAAAAATCCACCAATTTTTTTTGGATTTGGGCAAGTAGCCCCGAGGGAGGGTCCACACAGGTAAGACGGTGCCACAGTTGGGATGCCACAAGGTTATTTAAAACCAACACTCTACCTTTAAAAGACATCTGAGGGAGCAGCCATTTCCACTTGGAAAGCTTCCCTTCTATCTTTTCTGTGACGTCCTCCCAGTTCTTCAGGACTACAATTTCCTTCCCCAAGAACACACCCAGGTACTTGAAGCCATCCTTTCTCCAGACCATGTTCTGGGGAAGAACCGGGAGACCGCCACTCCACTCACCGACAGCGAGGGCCTCACTTTTTTTCCAATTCACCCTCGCTGCCGATGCTGAACTAAACTCCCTCACGATGTCAACTAAAACGTCTATGTCAGTCTGGTCCCTAACAAAAACAACAACATCATCTGCATACGCTGATAAAACCAAGTTTCCATTAAAACCAGGTAAAAACAGCCCTTGCAGTGTCGAGCGTATTTTGCTGAGGAGGGGTTCTAGGGAGAGTGCATAGAGCATGCCAGACAGAGCACAGCCCTGCCGGACCCCTCTACACACTCTAAAAGGAGCACACAAACCACCGTTGAACTTCAGCACACTCTCAATGTTATTATACAACACCATGATCTTGGCTATGAAACCAGCGCTGAACCCAAACTTCTCCATTACTTTCCAGAGGAAGCTGTGCTCAACGCGGTCAAAAGCCTTTTCCTGGTCTAGAGAAATCAGACCAGTATTAATGTCCAATGAGCTGGAGACCTCCAAAACATCACGAATTAGGTGGACATTGTCCACCATGGACCTGCCGGGCACACAGTAGGTCTGGTCCCGGTGGATGACCTGCTCCACAGCCCTCCCCAGCCTGGTGGCCAAAGCCTTGGACAGAAGCTTGTAATCCACACACAGCAGAGACACAGGGCGCCAGTTCTTGATGTCCTGCAGGTTTCCTTTTTTTGGGAGCAGTGTGATCACCGCTCTCCTGCAGGACACTGGCATAGAGCCAGAGGCCAGACTCTCATTAAAAACGTCAAGAAGGTCATTTGACAAGACGTCCCAGTAGGCTTTATAAAACTCCACGGAGAGGCCATCGATACCAGGAGCCCGCCGTCCCTGCATGCCTTGCAGGGCAGTCTGCAACTCCTGGATCGTTAACGGCCCTTCGAGCTGTGAGTTGGCCTCCTCGGAGACCTGAGGTAGTCCATTCCAGAACCCCTCAGACAGAGTTTCCCCCTCCTCATACTCACTTGCGTATAGGGTGGAATAAAAACTCACAGCTCGCCTCCTGATCTGGCTTGGCTCTGTTATTTCCTGCCCTGTGCCTGACAGCAGCGAGGACACTCGCTCTGCCCATTCTTCTTTTCCAGGCCGAAGAAGAAGCTGGTGGGAGCATCCATCTCATTTATGTTTAGAAACCGGGACCTCACTAGTGCACCCTGAACTTTTACATCCAGCAGGTTGGCTAAAGCCGTCTTTTTCTCTTTGAGGATTTCAATATATCCTCGATCTCCTGTGGTCTCATGTATTGTTTCGAGTTCCACTATATCACTCTCCAGGTCTTTCATAGACCTAATGATGTCTTGTGTGACATTGAGGGTGTGCTGTTGGCAGAGTAACCTTAACTCGGTCTTACCATGGTCCCACCACTGCTTAAGACAGCTGAACTCTCCCTTCCTCTGCCTAAAAACACTCCAAAAATAAATAAGGGCCTCTCTAAAATGTTTATCAAATGTTAAAACCGAGTTAAAATGCCAGTATGCACTTCTGGGTAAAACATTTCTGATAAAAACATCACATAAAAGCAAAGAATGATCCGTAAAACCAGCAGGTGATATACTGCACAATTTAAAAGTGTTAAAATGATGCTTAAAACAATAAAAACGATCTAACCTAGCTGAAGAAATTATATTTTCCCTGATGTGGGACCAGGTGTACTGCCTGTTGTCTGCATGCATCCTTCTCCATACATCCACCAGGCCGTGGGAGTGGACCAGCTGCCTCAGAGCATGCTGGGATGCTGGATGCGGCTCTGCATGGTTGCGATCTAAAAAAGCATTTTCTGTACAATTAAAATCCCCACCCAAGAATAGAAAATCCTCCGTGGCACAACCGTTTAAAACATCATTAACTTTGAGTAAAAACACCTTCCTCTCTGTACCGTTTGTTGGAGCATAGACATTTACAAAAACCACTGTAAAAAAGTCAAACCGTGCTTTTATTAAAAGCAACCTCCCATTGATAAAATGCTCGACCTCCAGTGAGACAGGCTTAAAAGACTTGGAGAGGAGGAAGCCCACCCCCCCACTGCGAGAGGTGTTGTGGCTTAAAATGACTTCCCCCTCCCACTCCTTCTTCCAGTCCGTCTCATTAAAACCATCGCTGTGAGTCTCTTGTAAAAAGAGGACATCGACACGTTTTATTTTTGCGGTTTGGAAAATGAGAGCCCTCTTCCTTTCCTCTCTGGCTCCGTTTACGTTTAAGCTTCCTACTCTAAAAGTGTCCATTAAGAGTGAGATATTAAAGATAAAATAAAATAAAATAAAAACAAATAAATTAAACACACGCATTGAGTTTTCTGAACTCAGTACCCAATTGCCTCCTAATTTTGGTCACCATTCTTTTGAGCCTAAATATCTCCAGCTCGTCCAATACAGACAGCCCCTTTCGGTTCATATGGAACCTTGCTGATGCACAGAACACGGCCAAGTCTGGGAAATATTCCTCTAACACCACATTGTGTTGGTTTTAGTTTTTTATCATTTCAGCAGTGTACATTCTTTTTTGTTGGCTGCTGCTCAAAGCACCTGGCACATCGCTGCTGTCAGACGCACAATCGTCCCAGCTCTCCTCCGCCTGTCCTTGCTCTCTTCCTTCCTTTTCCTCACTCTCCACTTTACTGCTCTTTGCAACGGTTGATGCATTTATTTTATTACTCCTGCGTTTAGTAGTCTTTTTTTTATCTATCATTTCTGTTGCCGCCTCCTCTTCCTCCATCTCAGCAACCTCCACCTGCTCCCCCCATGTTTGCTGCTCCTCTCCTGATTTTCCCATATATGTTCCACTCTCCATATCCTCCTCTTGTGTTTTACTGACTTCACCTGTCCCTACACTTTCTTTTGTTTTTTTATCTTTATTTCCCCCATCCCCCTTTTCTTCTGCTTCACGCAAAACCACCACCCCATCCTCCTGAACGTAACCACCTACACCCTCACCCTGTGCAACACCACGGTCCCCCAAGCCGGACCCATCACCAAAAACGCGCTGTAAACCCCGCCCTCGCCCGCTCCGCGTCCGAGGCGTCACACCGCGCGCTATCGCCGACTGCTCAGGAGCAGCGCTGGCGTCAGCAGCAGCGGCCGCCTCCGGAGGGGGCCCCCCCCCCCACCGCTGCGGCCGCGTTAGCGGCCGCCACAGTGGGAGGCACCCCTCCCTCAGCAACAGCCACCTGCTGTTCCATTGCAACCGGCGTATCAGTCCGCCCCGGCGCAGCCACGGGCGGTTTCGGCGCAACAGCCGCGGGTGGGCCTGGCGCAGCGGCGGACGACCACGCCGCTGGCGCGTTAGACGGCCCAACCGGCGCGTTGGACGGCCCGGCCGCCGGCGCGTTGGACGGCCCGGCCGCCGGCGCGTTAGACGGCCCCGCCGGCGCGTCATCCGGACCAGGCGGAGCCGGGTCCCCGCGCTTCGGACAGGCACTCACGGTGTGCCCCTCTTCCCCACAACCAAAACACTTCATAACCGATGAAGTTGCAAAAATCACGTAGTCATAATCATCTACTTTAATGTGAAAGCGGAGGTTAAGCTCCGCATTCCGATTATTCAGTATCATAAACACCTGTCTACGGTGAGACACTACGTGTTTCAGTAACTGAGACTTACATCCAGACAGCATCTTTTTCATAGGAGAAACAAGTTTCCCATGCCTGGACAGTTCTCTACTGAGGAACTCATCGGTTATGAAGGGGGGAACATTAGACAGTATTATTTTGGTTGCGGGCAGCATCAGCGGCTGCACCTGTACAAACAACTCTCTCACCGTGATGCCCGTCTCGATGACGCAGTTCACCTTCTCCACCTGATCCAGAAAGATCACCACCGCGCTGTTCATCCGCGCCAAGGACTTGATGCTTCCGTGTCCAACCTTCTCCCCCACGGCCAGCCCGATCTCCTCCACAGTGCACGCGAAGCTGGCGGAGATCCTAATGCCATGCTTCCGCGTGAGCTTGGCAAAGTCTCCATTTACCATGGCGCCGTCAGACACCGGCCGGCGAGACGCCGGCAGGAGAAGCCCACACAACACCCCACACACCACCCAAAAGCACGAAAAGTAACGCAAAACAACTACCACCTATAAACGATGTTAAATCAAACCCATTACACAAGAAATAAACGGTAAATATGACGATAAACGTCTCGCTCTTCTCTCTCTTTTACCCTCCGAAAAATCCCAGCATGCACCAGGAAAAGAAGAAGAAGAAGAAGAAGAAGAAGAAACTCTTCAAAATCTGGATTTTACTCAAACAGTATTTTCTGCAAAGGTGACCCCCTTTTATAATCTGAAATTGTTATTCAAACAGCAACATTTATTACTATAAATTGACAATACATGTCACACTGATTTTCATATGCACATCAAATTAACCAAAACCAGCAGTCACTAATGGCAATGAAATGCTTGAATCCCCGTCTTCCTCAGCGGGCGAACAGGGAGGCTGCTCAACGAGTATGACAGGAAACCTGAAACGTTGTCGCTTTGGATAAAAGCTTCTGCTAAATGAGTGAATACTCACAGTCATCTGTCGGCTACTTGTTCAACAAGCAGCCTTCACAAATGGCACAAATTAAATCGGGAGCAGGAGGAGATGAGTACCTTGCTGAAGGTACAACAACCCCACCAGCCTCCACCCTCCTCGATTCCCCCCTCTCTCCCTATCTCCCCCCTCTTAACAACCCCACCAGCCTCCACCCTCCTCGATTCCCCCCTCTCTCCCTATCTCCCCCCTCTTAACAACCCCACCAGCCTCCACCCTCCTCGATTCCCCCCTCTCTCCCTATCTCCCCCCTCTTAACAACCCCACCAGCCTCCACCCTCCTCGATTCCCCCCTCTCTCCCTATCTCCCCCCTCTTAACAACCCCACCAGCCTCCACCCTCCTCGATTCCCCCCTCTCTCCCTATCTCCCCCCTCTTAACAACCCCACCAGCCTCCACCCTCCTCGATTCCCCCCTCTCTCCCTATCTCCCCCCTCTTAACAACCACACCAGCCTCCACCCTCCTAAGCTTCACCCTTCCCCTGCTTATAGCCACACCGTTCTCTTCCTCCCCTTCCTAACAACCACACAATCTTCCTGATCCTCACCCCTCTCTCCCACATTTATCTTCCTTCTTTCCTAACAACAACCACACCCATCCTTCATCCTCCCTCCTCTTTCTCCCCTTCCCCGTCCTAACAACTCCATCCACCCCATCCTCCTCCCTCACTTTTTCTGAAGGTACAGACTCATGGTGTTAAGAGCAGGAGGGGATGAGCACCTTGCTGAAGGAGGCCACGTCTAACTTTGCTGGGTCTCGAACAACGAGAGAGAGAGAGAGAGAGAGAGAGAGAGAGAGAGAGAGAGAGAGAGAGAGAGAGAGAGAGAGAGAGAGAGAGAGAGAGAGAGAGAGAGAGAGAGAGAGAGAGAGACTAAGCCTAAGCATTGCCCCAGCTTCTGCTCTGGGTTTCAATGTGACGAATACATCTTATTTGTTGAGATCAACTATTTTATAGTTGGACCTCTTAAAAGGATTAGGGTCACGTCCCGCTGGTACCTTCCATTCATATTTAAAAAAAAGCAAATCCCCACACAAATCATTTCCTCAGTGTATCGCTCATAAGCTTTTTAAAGACAGGTTCTTGTTGCTGTCAACTGGATTGTCCAACTGGCTTGTAAAGTGAGCAGAGTAGAGTAGTAGTTCTGAACAGAATTGGACAAATGGCGATGCAGCAGATGGTGAGCAGCCCACAGGGCGGCGCTGCTCAGCATCACCCCCTGCCGTGACATCAGGGACACGCGGCTTGCTCTTGTTGCTCTTGTCAGCGTTGATGTCAGAGGAGTGTGAACCGCGTATGAGAGCGTGTCAGGGGCAGTAGTAGCTCAGTCTGTTGGGACTCGGCTCGGGAACCGGAAGATCGCCGATTCATGTCCCGGAAACACCTGGGCACCGCCGAGGTGCCCTTGAGCAAAGCACCGGACCCCACACTGCTCCCCGGGTGCTGGATATCCACAAGCTGCCCACAGAGTACATGACTCCTGGTTCCCGTGGTCCGGCTCATTGGCTTCACAGCTTGTGTGTGCAACACATTGTTCCGCTGTTTGCTTCGACGCAGTGTGCAGCTGAGCTTCTCGCCCCCCACTACACATACCACACAACCAATACAGTCCAGACCAGGTTTGACAAGGGTTAGGGAACACTTCACCACACTATCCTGCCCACTTCCATATAGTCCAAATATATATATATGTATGTATGTTCGTCAAGGGCAGGTAATAGCAGACAATGGGCGGGAAGGGGAAGACTGTGTGTGTGTGTGTGTGTGTGTGTGTGAGTGTGTGTGTGTGTGTGTGTGTGAGTGTGTGTGTGCCTGTGAGTGTGTGTGTGTGTGTGTGTGTGCGTGTGTGTGTGTGTGTGTGTGTGTGTGTGTGTGTGTGTGTGTGTGTGTGTGTGTGTGTGTGTGTGTGTGTGTGTGTGTGTGTGTGTGTGTGTGTGTGTGTGTGTTTTAAGAGAGTTACCCTGTATCCCCCCAGGTGGCCGTGCAGCTTGTCTTTGTGCACGCGTGTCCAGCTGACCTTCACCGTGGAGCCGTTCATCACCTTCACCGCCACATTGTCCGGTGCTGCACTGGGGACTGTACACACACACACACACACACACAGGCACACAGGCGCACACACACACACACACACACACACACACACACACACACACACACACACACACACACACACACACATCAAATATCAGTGACTATTCAAAACGGTGAAGGCAATCAGAAACCCCCACAGGGGGTAAAATAGAGTAAATACGGCTAGCCTACTGTAGCTAGCTAGCATCACAACACAGCTACAAAAGACGTCAGCGCCGTAAATACTGCAGGTAGACGCGGGTAGCTACACAGCAAACACTGGAGAGAAGACCGAGACGGGTTCTGTTTCTACCATGGCTTGGGCCGGGGGTTTGGGCTGAGGGAAGGGATAACCAGTCAACACGTGATGAGCAGTTCAGAATATCAGCCCTATGTTCACTCATAACACCGCAGAAGCATATATTTACAAATTTGCATGGCTTTAGATTCTATTGGTTTTAGAACGTCAGACAAAGCCGTGATCTGATTGGAGAGGACCGAGGGGTCAACCGAGGGGTCAACCGAGGGGTCAAAGTCTGAATTGTTTGAAATTGTTCGAACTTTAGTCAAAGTGGGAGAAGCCGTGCAGTCGGGCCGGGTAGCGCCAACGCTAGGTGGGCTCCAGCTCTCCACTACACAGGAATACGCATAAATGGGTGAACGCTCTCTGAAAGCTCATCACGTGACCTATAGTGAGGTGAGCCCACCTGAGGTGACCTCCATGGGGCAACTCCAAAAGAAGGCTGGAAGATGGGGAGGATGATGAGCTCTATAGAACTCTGATCTGATCATCTGTTCATTATCACCAGGAAACCACATGGCTACTCTACAGTGAATATGCTAGGCCTGAATAGAAAACAGGCTTTAATAACAAATTAAAAACCCTGGATAACTCTGATCAAAAGGTAATCATTTCGATTTTGCAAACGTTTTTGTGATTTTAATTTATTTTGAAGGCAGCTGAAAAACAGAAAAAAATAATGAAATGAACAATGAAATTAGTAAACAGTCAGTGAGACAAAGCAAGCGATGAGTAGAATAATAATAATAATAATAATAATAATAATAATAATAATAATAATAATAATAGGGATAAAGGCACTCACAGTCCTCTCCGGAGAAGCCACTGAGGACACGGGGCTCGGGGCCCCAGCCCTGGTGGTTCCTGGCCTGGATCTTGATCTCGTACGGGACGAAGGTGGGTGTCTTCTTCACCACAAAGGAGTGCCTCTTCACCATGTGCTCCTGCCAGTCGTGGTCCAGGTCCTGCCGCCGGTAGCTCACCTTGTACTCCAGGCCGGGCCCGTTGTGCTGGATGGGAAGCAATGGCTGGCGGGGAACAAAATGAGGAAGGAAGAAACATTAGATTCTTCTGGAAGCTTTCTTTCTGAAACTCGTCTCTCCAGATCTGTCTCTTGTATGTTCTATGTTCTATGTTCTATGTTCCCGGCTCAGTGCCTCACTTTCTGTGTTATGTCTTCTGTCTTCATTTGTCTTTCTTTCCCTCTGTTCTGTCTTGCTGTCTGTTCTCCTATTGTCTCTTCGTCTTGGTTTCTGGCTCTCATTCATGCCTCATTCATGTTTGAATAGTCTGTTTTTTCATATAATCTATTTTCCTATTGATTTTATCATTATTTTATTATGGTATTTCAGTATAACTTTAGAACCCACTCTCTGGAGCTCCATTCAGAGCCCTATCTTCGTGGGGTGTTATTTTGACAAGCTTCTATACCGTTCCAAATGCTTGCACCAGGATTTTTATTCAACTATCTGGTGAAAAATATAAATGTTCTGATCCAGTTTCGAGCCTAAACTCTGATATGTGCCGATGAAGGGAGGAAGGGGGAGAGAGGGAGGGAGGGAGAGGTAGAGAGAGAGGGAGGGATGGAGGGAGGGAGGGAGGGAGGGAGGGAGGGAGGGAGGGAGGGAAAGGTAGAGAGAGAGAGAGGGAGGGAGGGAGGGAGGGAGGGAGAGGTAGAGAGAGAGAGAGAGGGAGGGAGGGAGGGAGGGAGGGAGGGCTGAAAGACCTCTAAAAGTGACCAGGACAATGAGACACAATTATCCTCCCAAAAGCAAAGCGTTAATAGGGTTAGCGCAACACGAGGAGCCGACAGATAACAAGAGAGAGGGGCGGAAATCTACTTCTTTCCTTCTTTTTTCTTTATTAATAAGCATACAGCAGGTAGAGGAAAGGGAAAAAATACAAGGCTCCATTTCATGACCGTCCCTTTATTTTCCCAATCAAAGCAGTACAACGGCCGCGAGTGTGTACGAGAGAGAGAGAGAGAGAGAGAGAGAGAGAGAGAGAGAGAGAGAGAGAGAGAGAGAGAGAGAGAGAGAGAGAGAGAGAGAGAGTGTGTACGAGAGAGAGAGAGAGAGAGAGAGAGCGAGAGAGAGAGAGAGATCAAGGAGCCCAGACTTTCACTCTTACCTCCCAGTTGATATCCATTTCATGTGGCAAATGACCTTCGATTTTGATATTTTCAGGGTTTGTGTCAGGGGCTGCGGAGGACAAGAAGAAGAAGAAGAAGAAGAAGAAGAAGAAGAAGAAGAAGAAGAAGAAGAAGAAGAAGAAGAAGAAGCAATATCGATTTCAGTTATCACTGTGGGCTGTTAGGGGTGAAATCTCCAGTGAAATGTACACATAGCCCCACCCCGGTGAAATAAATTCCAGCGCAAGGTGGAGTGTATTTTAGATAGCGCTCATTGTTGTTTAACCGCCCTCTAAAGGACCGGGAAGATAGACGCACACAATGAGAGCCACCAGGCCAACGATGAGGAGAGACAGAGGAAAGAAAGAAGGAGACTGAGAACCAGAGAAAGGGACCGAAAGAATGAGAGACTGCAGAGCCATCGAGACACGATGATAGAGAGGAGTAGATACAGGATAGAGAGAGATACAGGATAGAGAGAGATACAGGATAGAGAGAGATACAGGATAGAGAGACATACAGGAT
>CM051002.1:959331-971831 GCA_027704905.1 Muraenolepis orangiensis
GACTACCTCCCCATGGTGCTTACCCTCGACTGTGACTGTGAAGGAGTGGGAAACCTCCCCATGGGAGTTTCTGGCTTTGCAAACGTACTTCCCGTTGTCCCTTTCGTCCACGCTGGAAACCACCAGCAGTTTCCCATGATGCTCCACTCGGGCCTTCACCGGGAGCTTGTGCCCCGTCTTCACCCACTCCATCTTGGGGGTGGGGCTGATGGGGGGGAACAGAGAAAGTGTCAAGTCTAGTGGTTTGGACTCGGCTCTCGATTTCCGAAGCCCAAAAGTCCAAATTTGCCTTTGAAGCCTGAATGACATGCATAGCAACACATTCACTGTGGTTTTAGATAAAAGTGTCTTTGTTTAGGTTATTCCCCCTTCAGTCTTTCTGATTGTCTGAATAAATAGTACTAGGCATTTTGTCTAGATACCCAGATCTCGATTTCTCTACAAGTGTGTAATGCTGCTGTATTATATACCGCTGAAATACACACTAACATTTAACTTGAGCTAAATAGCTAACAACAACATCCTAAAGCGTACCCTGGTAATTGTTTGCAATGTTTTTGTAAGGAAAACTTTGACTTTAAATGAGTTATCAGGACTCACAATCCCTCAGCAATGCACTCCAGCTGCAGGTCCTCCCCTTTGACCAGCCGCTCCTCTGACCGGCCACCAGGGGGCGTCAGGAGGCTGGGGCGTCTCGCCAGGATAGCGTTGGCTTCGGGAGAGACCAGACCATGAGGTTGTTAAAGGGAGAGGGGGTTAGTACCGTGTTGACCAGCTGGTTATGAAGATTCAGATGCACATATAGTATCATGTGGTGAATCCATGACATATCACATCCATAATATAACCATGAGACTGTTTTTAAACTTACCAGCATCAGTACTTTTGTCACTTTTAGATTTTTCTAAAATGGAGGCGGATGAGAAAATGTGGGGAAAAACGTAATGGATCACAACACAGATGACATCAAACAATAATGAATGATAATAATATAATGAATGATAATAATAAATGAATATACATATACTTAAATAAATACAAACTATAAAACATGACATTTCACACATGACATGGCTGTGCAGTAAAATGACATTGTCAGTTAAAAAGTCACAATTTTTGAAATTCCTCACTATAGTGAAGACAATTAATGAAACACATTTGTGTGGATCCAACTCACTGGTCTTGACCAGGACCGACATGGCGGTCTTCTGGACGATGGTGCGTATCCTGGGGAAGGAGGCGAAGCAGCAGTAGTCTCTGCGGCTGTCCTTCTCCTCAGCGTGGGAGAAGTAGAGGTCTCCGTTCAGTCCCATGGACACCCGCTCGTCCTGCTCAATGTGCTGCAGACCTGGACGGGGGGGAAGCCATTCCAGAGGAGGACAAGGTCTGCAATCTGGTCCCGGTGCAGACTGAACAAGGTCATCCGTTCAACACCGCCGATGGTCATCCATGCACTGGTGGTCCCTCACACCATAATGTCTATGATGTATATGATATGATTTAACCTCTAAAGCTAGAGGGCCCTCAGTACAGCGCAGACCTCCACCACACCAACAATTCCCCACCAGATTCTAATCCACTGTTCCTTGGTATAAGTAATCTAACCACCTGTTTTGTTTAATTCCATTCATGTCTTTTTCAGTTATCTTGCTAACAGACAGACAACCAGACAACCAGACCGATAGACAAACAAACTTGGGGGAAATCATAACCTCCGAGGTTATTACATTGTCAGAGGGCATGACAGGCCAACATAAGTATTTAAATGCTACCTCCTTACACACACAAAAAGATGAATGGTGAATGAATGTTTCCAGGTGTTGTTTGGCCAGGTCCGTGTGTACTCACTGATGGTCATCCAGTAGATCTGCAGCGGAGGGATCCCTTTTGGGGGGTCGCACTGCAGGATGAACGGCTGACCCTCTTCCACCACCAGGGGCTCCATCTTCTCCTTAGGGAACTTAGGAACAACTAAAAAGAAAGGGGGAGAAAAAGGCCAATGCAGTTCTCCTCTTCTCCACAAGGTGGCAGTCATATCATTTACAAGCTCTGAGGCGAGCAGGACTCCGGGGCGTTCGCTGAATTAAACTAAGGGGTCGTCGGGGGAAACATCACTTATCACTACTGTTGATACTGTAAATACTGATGATGGAAAGCTTGTCTACATCACAGTGGGCTGAAGGCCAGCCAGGTCTCATCTTCCGCAAGTTGTTTTCACAGGGAAAAGTGTATATATATATATATATATATATATATATATATATATATACACACACTTTGGATCTAAATGAAAAACACACTCAGGGAAAAGATGAAGAGGGGATATATATAGCTCATCCAATCCTTTCTTCTTTCTTTTTCCTTTTTTTATACCAAACTCTAGAAGCTTTGAGAAGAGAGAGAGAGAGAGGGGAGGGGGGGGGGGGGCGGAGGGGGGGGGGGCGGAGGGGAAGAGACCCACGAGAGCTTCAATGGTTTTCTGCCATCACTGATACAATGGAAGGCTCACCACTCTGCTGTACAGTCATTACACCGGCTTTCAAAGGCACTGCAAGTAACAAAAGGGCCTTGAACTGTAACAAAAGCACCAAAGATGTGGGTAGATGTGTGTGTGTGTGTGTGTGTGTGTGTGTGTGTGTGTGTGTGTGTGTGTGTGTGTGTGTGTGTGTGTGTGTGTGTGTGAGAGGTGAGAGAGGGGGGGGTGGGGGGTATTGCTTACTTGGCACAATAAAGTCCATGTCCTCCGATATGGCAGTCCCCAGGTTGTTGGAGGCGAAACAGCGGTAGGTCCCCTGGTACTCTGAGAGGTTCCCGTTTTTGGGGATCACAAACGTCCCCGAATGGTCCTCCTTCACCAGCCGAGGGTCCGTGAGGGGGTCGAATTCCTGGCCGTTCTTTGTCCATCGGAATCTAGGGAATAGAGAGAAACAAAACGGGGAACGTGATTTAAGATGTTGAAAAGATGCACCAGGGAATCTTTTTTCTCCCAAAGGTTGGGAGGCTTTTTGTCCACATATGTTTTGAGTTTGTTAAATACCCGAGTGGGACTTGGAACTCCAACAGCACTTTGCTAATGCCCAAGACCTTTTGCTGGTGGTGCCGATGGTGGGGATGATGGTGGTGATATGATGATGTTTGTGGTGGTGATGGTGGTGATATGATGGTGGTGGTGGTGATGGTGGTGGTGGTGGTGGTGGTGATATGATGGTGGTGGTGGTGGTGATGGTGGTGATGGTGGTGATGGTGGTGGTGGTGGTAGTGGTGATAGTGGTGGTGGTGGTGGTGATGGTGGTGGTGGTGATAGTGGTGGTGGTGGTGGTGGTGATGGTGATAGTGGTGGTGGTGGTGGTGGTGGTGATGGTGGTGGTGGTGATAGTGGTGGTGGTGGTGGTGGTGGTGGTGATGGTGGTGATGTGATTGGGTGGTGGTTCTCACTGTGGCTCTGGGTTTCCCTTGGCCTCACAGGTCACAGGGAAGCTCTCGTCAGACTGGAAGGCCACGATGGGACTGGCAGCCTGGGACGTTATTGTGGGCGGCTGCTCAACTGGAAATCACACAAACAAGAACAACCAATCAACCAATGAGAGCAACACAGGTAGGACGCCATTTTGAAATGAGGACGGTGATGAAGGGAATCGACATATCAGCATGCCATGCTGATATGGTTGTAATTTAAAAAGGTGTCAACGTTTAAATGTGTTATTTAATAAATGTATTGAAAATTCATCAATTAAATTCAGGAATCAATTGAATTAACGTGTTTAACGTTTGGACGAGGCACCTTTCATTAACATAATTTAAGGAAAACAACAACATCATAAAATATGATTTGCAGTATGAATAACTTGAATGAATGGCTCGGCTTGCTCTTTTTGTGAAATGAAGCACACAGTGCTACCGAATGACAAAGCATAAAATCACATGATCCTAGAAGCCATGATGAGAAACGAGGAGACATGAGGTGAACACTAAGTTGCTGCTGAGGTCATTACCCAGCATGCAGCAGAGGAGAGAGAGAGAGCCACTCACTGACCAGATTAATACAAGCTATAAGACTTACTGTGGGCTAGCTCTAAAACTAAAATAATCCACGGCGGCAGGGAGAGAGGGGGAAGAAACAAACACAAAAACAACAACATCCGTTTCAGAATAATTACATTTTCGGTTTGTCATAAGCCCTTTTGTGCGCACACGCGCTTTGGGAACTGTGCACTAAATTTAAGAAAGGGATATTGTAACATCAATCGTTTCAAGTGTGTTGTGATTGATTTTTATTTTGGGAAAGCTCTCTTTTGAAGCAGTTTTCATCAGGCCCTCAAGAGAGATTTTCTTGAATTATTCAAGGAAATGAATTTTTTCACAACAGTTGTTTCCTTGGAAACCGGGACTCCACTCTTGCTATTGTGTGTACATGGGAGATATATGTCCTCAGGCACGATCAATTTCTCAATCAGACAGCTTGCTGTAAATATTTAGAATTGTAAGCATAATGCTGTTGATTGAATCACATGCTTGTGATATAATCAACATCCTCTGCATTATTTATATTGTTCATATGTTCAACTTCGGTCAATCTCTCAGGAGTTGAGTCCCCTAACCGCTGTTCCTATTAATATCTAGAATGTAGTGTTGTTTATAGCATAGTATAGTTTAGTATAGTATTGCATAGTATAGTATATTATTGCAACGTATAGTATAGTATTGCATTGTATAGTATAGTATAGTATTGCATAGCGTACTATAGTAAAGTATTGTTGTAGAAATTCAGAATGCGGGAGGGAATGGAGTAAGCATTCCAATGTACTATTGGCACGAAAATTAAGAATCTTCAATTCCGAAGAACTCTCTCAAAACAGTATTGACACTTCAATTAGCGTGCATACATTACATACATTAACACCTTAATCACGGCAACAAGCATATTACATGAGTAAGTAACAGCATAAACCTCGGCTCTTCTCTCTCAAGTCCAGCCCTTATCACATACCGAATACAACAGACCGGTTGGTTTGGGACGCCCTGCCTGAGGCAGCTTACCCTCCAAGGGGATATCGATGGCAGCCGTGAGAGGGAAGGCACAGACCAGCAGGCAGAGAAGGGCCACCTGTCCTGGGTTCCTCAGAAGGGCCACCTGTCCTGGATTCCTCAGAAGGGCCACCTGTCCTGGGTTCCTCAGCAGCGGCATGGTGCGCCTATGGTGCCCAGGAACAACCGGGGACGTGAAATTGAAAAGAAACCGAGGACAGCGATGGACGCTGCTCGCCGGTGCTGCTGTATCCTCTCTCTCCTTCCTGGAGTCCCTCAGTGCATGAGGGGTGCACAGGAGGCACGACCTAGAGGGACACACACACACACACACACACACACACACACACACACACACACACACACAGATGTGGAACATGAATTCACCAGTGCAGACCGAGGAAACACAAAACAACACTTATGACTTATGATGATGATGAGGGGGGGCTGAGCTCATGTCTGCTCAGCAAGACCAAGTGAACTGGGCCCTTTTTTATTAATATTAATGTTAAAACCTAATATGATATACAAATATTTGATGGGACTTATATGCCTTGACGGATAGCAGGTTGAAAGCGAGAAGGAATGAGATGTATGTACGCCGTGTATCGTGTATGTGGTTAGCGGGTTAGCAAACTAGCGGGTTAGCACCACGCTAGCAGGTTGAGGCGCCCATCCACCATGTGCTTTGGTTATTTTTTTAAACCAGGTGAGACACCACCATTACAGCTGTCTGTAATGGTGGTGTGACAGCAGGAATATGCAGTAACAAAGAGGAAGTATATGAGGGTTTAAAAACCCCTGAGGAAAAGATGTTGGGGGTTTTCTCCAAAGTCTGCTCCAATGTGCTCCGTCTCATGTCTGCTCCGTTGAGTCTGGGAGGGAAACTCGATTTACATGCGACAACGAGACACGTGTAACACAGAGCCACCGAGCGCTGTGTATGTTAATGTATGGCAGCTGTTCTCAGTTCCTGTGAGAAAATAACAAAAGCAAACGATTTAGTTTTGGTTAAATCTTTTGGTTCTTTTTCTAAAGCCCCGATACGACTCATTCGTTCTTAATTCTAAATTAAAGACCCTCTGTTATTGATGTGCCTCCGGTGGACAAATGGAGAAATGCGAAATAGAGTTGGTTGTTAAACATTGAACAGCCAAAACAAACCTGTGAGCATGTCTGTCAGGAAATGCTGGGATAAGAGGAGGAGGGGAGGAGGAGGAGGAGGAGGAGGAGGAGGATAGATAGGGGGAGAAACACACTTGGAGTCAACAGTTGAGGAGAGAGTAACCTGTCTGAAGCCCTCTGACAGGCGGAGGAGCACCACTCTGTGCTTCATGTTCCACCTAACAAACCACCAGGCCATCCCATAATGAGCCCAGGGCCAGCCCATAATGAGCCCACCTCCGGCCCCCCAGAGCGGGCCGGAGGTGGGCAGAAGACGTGGTGGTTTGGGGCCCAGGGGGGAAAAGAGAGCTGCGTCTTTCTTTCTTTCAATCTTTCTTTCTTTCTTTGAGCCTTTGTGAGGCACTATTTCCCACAATCCTCAGTGTTTGGAAGCTCTCTGGGGTGGGAGTTCATATAGCCTCCCCTTCACACTGGCTGTGACCCAGCTCATTGGGTCAGGCCTCATTAGTAAAACACAACCAGGGCGCTCCAAGCCATTGATAAAACAAAGATTACCTTTTTGTTAACTTATGAGACTACAGGGGGGCCTGTGTAGTGTTCCCCCAACAAAATGTACGTAAATATTACAAAGCTACAAAACACCATGTCATGGCAGACAGGTTTTAGGGCAACTAATTAATGTGAACCGGGCAGTTGTACACCTTCTGGCAGCGTCTCCTTTTTGTGTCCGACAGCAAACCGGGCGCTAGATTTAACTACCGCACGCACCGTCGGCTCTGCAACCGCTTTGCAAGTCCTCCACACAAGGGCTTCCTCTGATCTCAGGCCGGTCACTGACGCTCTCCTTGTTGCCTAAGCTTTGCGTCGGCTTAACAGAATTCAATAGGAAACGCTCGGGTCAAACGCCAGTGCATGAGTAGCTAATTGAATCATTAGCAAAAGAACAAAGGAATCATTTAGATTCTTGTTCCTCTGCAGTGTAGCCGGTATTCAGATGAAACGTGCAGCTTGATCTCCTCCTACAGGGTTTGCACGGTATTCACTTGAGCTGTTGGGCTTAAATGTCTCATTCTTGGGTTGTTTTGAGCTAACCGGTGACCCTGCACTCTCTCCTACTGCATCCACAGCTAGCCTAGAGCCTATGTGAGGGTGCTGTGAGTTATATATAAATACATACTATTTAGTAAGTACCAAGTACCAGATGCAAAGCAATATACAATGCATTTTTAGATAGATACATTTAATTCAAGAGCAAGTGGATTTTGGGGGTTAAAACTATAACCTTTGGGCTGGGAGACAAAGCGCCAAGCCTCTCTAGAAGACCTCGCCCACAAACACCTCATTACTGAGGCCTAACGCTCCCACCAATCCACCAATACATCACTGTGTGATTTCCCCCCATTTACAGTCTCACGTTAGACTTTCCCAAGCATCATGTTGCTACAGATTACAATCAAATTCTAACAACGCAACACTAATTGGCGTGATTTACATTTTTGGAAGGCATTTACAATCCCCACAAGCAAATATGTTCTCATTACCCTATTGTGTTGGCCAAGAGCCTTCCTACCCAAACATGAGCACCACTTAGGTGGATTACAATTTGTTCAAACTGTGCTTGATCACATGATCACTTGATCACTCGCCATCTAATTTAAATCCCCATGCCGCTCCTTTTTCCTTGTTAGGTAGATAAACCCCACAACTTAGACCATCGGGAGGGAGGGGGTACTCTCTCAAGGCTCCACAGCAGGGAAGTCAGGGAGGGGGTAGAGGGTCCGATCGGACCTTTATAAGATCTGCACAAGAGGAAGCCTTTTGAGGCCAGTGTGGCTTAAGACCCCCTCTTAATCCCCCAACCTCCCCCCTCCCCTCTGGCCACCGGTCTCTATACAGCAGCCTGAGACTCACGGAGCCGGTGGGAGGTTAAGAACCGCCCGACGTGAGAAGACCAACATGAACTTTCACCTCGCTTAGCCGAGTCATAGAAGGAGAGAGAGAGGGAGGCCAGGGTGAAATAGAGAGGAGGAGGAGGAGGAGGAGGAGGAGGAGGAGGAGGAGGAGGAGGAGGAGAGGAGGAGGAGGAGGAGGAGAGAGGGGGGGTGGTGCACCAGGCGGGGGTCCATGTAAGGGGAACTGGGCTCAGAAGGTAAAAGTGGGTCAGGTGGGGAAAAAACTGATGTTCTCAGAGAGAGAGAGAGAGAGAGAGAGAGAAAGAGATATGCACAACACCGCACTAGGTTGAACTAGCTTGTAATCGCTGGAACTGCGTTATCCTGGTTCACCTCCTACCTCACAGATCGCACTTATCAGGTCACATGGAACGGTTCCCTGTCCAGACCCGGCACCCTGGACACCGGAGTCCCCCAAGGCTCAGTATTGGGACCCCTTCTGTTTTCTCTTGACACTAAATCGCTAGGCTCTGTAATCACATCTCATGGCTTCTCCTATCACTGCTATGCAGATGACACTCAACTGTTTCTCTCCTTTCCCCCCTCAGAAACCCAAATCGCAACACGCATCTCTAAATGCCTGGCCGACATCAGCAGATGGACAGCCGCCAACCACCTGAAGCTCAACCTTGACAAGACTGAGCTCCTCTTCATACCGGAAAGACTGCCCTCAGATGGACCTACTGGTCACCATCGAGAACACCCAAGTCTCCCCCTCAACCACAACAAGAGACCTTGGTGTGGTGGTAGATGACCAGCTGTCCTGCAATGCCAACGTCACCGCGGTGGCCCGATCTTGCAGAATTGCCCTCTACAACATCCGCAGGATCCGGCCCTTCCTCACACGTGAAGCGGTGCAGATCCTGGTCCAAGCGCTCGTCATCACCCGCCTCGACTACTGCAACTCTCTCCTGGCGGGACTCCCCGCCTCTGCTACCAAGCCCCTCCAACGCATCCAGAACGCAGCAGCACGCCTGGTATTCAACCTACCAAAATTCTCCCACGTGACCCCTCTCTTCCGCGATCTCCACTGGCTTCCGGTAAATGCTCGCATCAAGTTCAAGACTCTGGTGCTGACCTTTAGGGCAGTCAATGGAACTGCCCCAGCCTACCTCCAAACGTTGGTCAAGCCCTCCATCCCAGCCAGAGCGCTCCACTCAACTTCTGCCAGGCGACTTGTTCGACCTTCACTGATGACAGCCAAGCATCGCTCGTCCAAGACCCAGCTCTTCAGGGCTCTGGCTCCACAGGTGGAATGAACTCAAGACCCAGCTCTTCAGGGCTCTGGCTCCACAGGTGGAATGAACTCAAGACCCAGCTCTTCAGGGCTCTGGCTCCACAGGTGGAATGAACTCCCGTCTCATGTCAGGACGGCAGAGTCCCTCGCCAGCTTCCGCAAGAGACTCAAGACCCACCTGTTCAGAGTCCACCTGGACTCTCCATGAACCCTCCTTCTCCTTTGTGAACCCCTAACTTGCTTAAGTCCTGACATGAATATCTCTTAGCATGTTGTATATTCTAGCAAGTGTATATCCTTAATGTTGATAACACGCTCTTATCACAGCTACTTAAGCAGGTGACCTGGCAGTACCACATAGTGTTATTCATCTTGTTAATATGAATGCTTGTGAACTGCTCTATTTTTATGTTTGCGTACCTCAGTGTTATGCTATTGTCTGCTTCAACAAATGTACACCTTGTAAGTCGCTTTGGATAAAAGCATCTGCCAAATGCCCTAAATGTAAATGTAAATGTAACTAATTTCCTCTTGGCCATCTTTGGCCCATCCTTGGCTCACATAGACTGATAGTGAGGAAGCCAACGGAGACGTGAGATGTGAGAGTGAAGCTGGCTAATGCTAACCCTGTGTCCTTGGTGCTCCTTGACTTAACTCATGATTCCTCTTAATCCACGGAGCAATCAGCGTTCAACCGGCTCATTTGGAGATAGCCTGCTTCCACATCCCGGGAACTGCTAAACACCAAATGTGATCATTTGTTATTCAGGAAGTGGGATATCCCATTACATTAGAGAGAGAGAGAGAGAGAGAGAGAGAGAGAGAGAGAGAGAGAGAGGAGAGAGAGAGAGAGAGAGAGAGAGAGAGAGAGAGAGAGAGAGAGAGAGAGAGAGAGAGAGAGAGAGAGAGAGAGACGGGGGACAGAGAGAGAGAGAGAGAGAGAGAGCGAGAGAGAGAGAGAGAGAGAGAGAGAGAGAGAGAGAGAGAGAGAGAGAGAGAGAGAGAGAGAGAGAGAGAGAGAGAGAGAGCGCAGCAGGCCAGGCAAAAGGTAGTCTGTGTAAACAAGTGGCAAAAAAAGACACTATAATTTAGAGATCACTACAGTAAGCTCTTTGGCTGGCACCATCTGCCTCTCTCGCACACAAGCACGAGAGCGAGCGAGTGAGATAGAGAGAGAGTGTGAGAGAGAGAGAAAGAAGAGAGAAAGAGAGAGAGAGAGAGAAAGAGAGAGACACACACACACACAGAGGATGGTGCACATATTGTAGTGTAATGTGTGAGCCTGTAACGGGATTAAGCAGATCCCTGGGTCTCGTCAACCAGGATTAAAATATTGTCAACGCTAAACACCTGAGACAGGAAGCCAGACAGTCACTACTCCTCACTACAACACACACTACTCCTCACTACACACACTACTCCTCACTACAACACACACTACTCCTCACTACTCCTCACTACAACACACACTACTCCTCACTACAACACACACTACTCCTCACTACAACACACACTACTCCTCACTACTCCTCACTACAACACACACTACTCCTCACTACAACACACACTACTCCTCACTACAACACACACTACTCCTCACTACTCCTCACTACAACACACACTGCTTCCTGTTGCATCACCAGACAAGCATTAACACAGCGGCATCGCTAATTAGCTTCGAGCGCTACGTGCCGTTTGCGCCCTGCAGGCCCCCAACTGATGTCTGAAATGGCTGCCCGTTTACTATTCATTTAGCTCAATAAGCTTGAACATTCCATGGCAATTGTTGGGGCTTCTGCTGTGAGAGGAAATATGAAGTAAGTTTTAAATTGAGGCAGAGCGGGGATTCTGCCTGAGAATTGAGCAGAGGGAGTAGGCGTACCTGGCAGATGTTTTGCTTATTTATCCAACACTCTCAGAACTGGGAATAGAGATGGTTTTCTGACCTTTGTGCCAGAGATAAGCACGATCAGCACTACAACGGGGCTGGGAATTCAGTTCATCCATTATTAAAAAAAACATGAATTCTGCAGCAGCCCTGCGCCAAAGAGGAACAAGACACTGCATCTGATTAGGAGGCGGGAGCTACGCTAAACACTAACCTTGGCTAATTGAGATTAGGGCTAAATTTCCGTCCGACTTAAAATGCATGACAGGTCAATTATAATGCTATTAATGTTTCAGGAGGGGGAGGGGTGGAGGGTGGCCCGTGACTAGAGCTGTTTCTCAAGCACCCCCAGGAAATCAATCAATAAAATACTAAATGAGGAAGTAAGGAAGGAGAGGGGGGGGGGGCTTGTATGGACAGGAGCGAAGTGATCGATGGAAAGAGAAAAGGGTGTGTGTGTGTGTGTGTGTGTGTGTGAGTGTGTGTGAGTGTGTGTGCGTGTGAGTGTGTGTGCGTGTGTGTGTGTGCGTGTGTGTCTGTGTGTGTGTGTGTGGGGGGGGGGGTCTCTCTCGTTTATGAACTACAGAGGTTTGTGACCCCGGCACTCCATGAGACTGGATGAAGAACGACCCACCTGACCCTGTTTGACCTGTTTGGAGAGAGAGAGAGAGAGAGAGAGAGAGAGAGAGAGAGAGAGAGAGAGAGAGAGAGAGAGAGAGAGAGAGAGAGAGAGAGAGAGAGAGAGAGAGAGAGAGAGAGAGAGAGAGAGAGAGAGAGAGAGAGAGATACAGAGACAGAGACAGAGACCGAGAGGGAGAGGAAGAAAGAGCAAGAGAGAGAGAGAGAGACAGATACAAAGAGAGAGTAGCTTCCATCTGTAATGGCTGCACCAGGCCTCGACCTTGAGAGGCCTTGGGGGCCAAGACGATGACAGCGTTGCGGTGAATCTTCTCACTTCTACCTCTAAAGGACACCCAGCTTTTGGCTTTGCTCTTACGTCTGTCTCTCTCCAGGGAAACCACACCAAGGCTTGAGTTCCGCTAGCGGACTCCCGGTGTGTTTAAGAGACCTGATCTAAAAACAAACAATCAAATCATACTGATGCTGAGATATATTCATTAACCCTAACCCTATACTAGGTCAATAGGGTTAGGGTAGGCTTAGGTTAGTATATTTTTTATATTTTAGAATTTCTGATACGACTACTATTTCACTTACTTTTTTTCACTTAATTTCCTAATATATCATATTATTTTGACCTAAACCTTAAACC
>CM051002.1:976831-999331 GCA_027704905.1 Muraenolepis orangiensis
AGAGCAAGAGGACGAGAGGGGAGAGAGAGAACAGGAGAGAGAGATATAAAGAGAGAGAGAGAGAGAGAGAGAGAGAGAGAGGAGAGAGAGAGAGAGAGAGAGAGAGAGAGAGAGAGAGAGAGAGAGAGAGAGAGAGAGAGAGAGAGAGAGAGAGAGAGAAATACAAAGCTGCTGAGACTGCCGATAACAGCCTTCCATCGGCAAACAATAATGAAAAAGAAACTGCTCTCTCTCTCTCTCTCTCTCTCTCTCTCTCTCTCTCTCTCTCTCTCTCTCTCTCTCTCTCTCTCTCTCTCTTTCTTGCTCTAGCTGCCTTTCTCACAGGCAGGTGGTGGTGGTGGTGGGGGTGGTGGAGGTGGTGGTGGTGGTGGTGGTGGTGGTGGTGGGGGTGGTGGTTGCACTGTTAGAATGATGTATGGTGTGGACCGTGCTCTGGGACGGGAGGTTTTAACTGGCTGAGGAGGGAAAAAAGGAAGAAAAAAACTCCAAAAGGCGGGAGGAGGAGGAGGAGGAGGAGGAGGAGGAGGAGGAGGAGGAGGAGGAGGAGGAGGAGGAGGAGGGTCATGCTTGAATTATGCTGATTTGGGTGGTACCACCACCAACCAACAACCACCACCCACCCACCCGAAAAGGAAAACACGTCCAGAGTCTTTCAAAAGGCAACCTGCAGTCAGACATAACGGGTGATTACTACTCAGTTCTGTGGTCCTGAGAGACGGCCCAGCCCAGCGCTTAAGAAGATTGTCTTACCTTTTAAAAGGAAGCCAGATCGACGGTGTCAATACTGCAGCCCTCTCCTATCTGGATCAATGTGCCTTCGACATAATTAAGCTATCAAGTTAATGAGCACCACCGTGCTTTCATTAGAATTGCATTAAGGCTAATTCATTAATATGCACGGCGGGCCGACAAGGCGTTCATTTCACCCTTCCGTGACTTCGGCAGATTACGAGGATATTAAAAAACGCACAGATTTCACTCCCGGTCGGAGTTTGAAGTCCCTTTCATTTTCTGTGTTTTATCGGACGTTTTCACTTCCTCCACGGCGACAAAAACAACCCCCTTTCTTAATTAACAAACAATGTTATCGAATAAAAGCAGAAGAAAGGAAGTAAAAAGATAAGGCTAAGATCGGAAAAGCTGGTGTCCTAAAAGACAAATAAATATATATATATATATTTGTCGGCAGTATAGCTCAGGAGGTAGAGCGGTCGCCTAACAACCGAAAGGACGCTGGTTCGATCCCCCGGCTCCTCCTAGCAAAAAAACTGTCGAGGTGTGCCTTGAGCAAGACACCCTAACCCTAACTGCTCCCAACGTGCTGACTGTCTCCTTGCATGGCTGACTCCGCTGTCGGTGTATGAATGGGTAATGTGAGGACTTTACATGACTTGTAAAGCGCTTTGGATAAAAGCGCTATATAAAAAGCCATCATTATCATTATCATTAAATATATATATAAATATATATATATACCCTGAGCTTTACTTCCGAGTTGGGGAGGGAGAGGGCAGAAACCGCCCACCAAAGTCAACCACTGAGAACACACACAGGTCCCTCTCCAACCCTCTCTCCCCCCTCCCAACATCCAACCCTCTCTCCCCCCTCCCAACATCCAACCCTCCCATCCAAGCCTCTCTCTTGAACCTCTCTCTTGGGCTGGCGGCAGCGGGGCCCTTATGGGCTACATCAACAGAGGGGAGCCTTGAGCTGTGGGGGCCGGGGCCCTGCTGCTCTTGGACGGGAGGCGGGTCGTACCGGCGGCAGGCTGCCAGACGGCCCCTCTGTGTTCCTTCCTCCTCCAGCCGGACAAACCTGACATTGTGACTCCTTCCCACCCCTCTCCGGGGACAGCCTCTTCCTCCCCCGTCTCTTTCTCCTCCGCTCCCTCCGACCTCTTACCACTTCCAGAGTAAGAAAAATATATATGAATCATGCACTCTTTAAACCGTAAAAGTATTTTAAATGATGAATGCAAGCCGACAACAATTCACGTTGTAACATCGCTCTCCTGCCAAATGCAAGAGTGATGAGCATGAGGACGCTTATCAAACCCACCGGCTTCATACTAATAAAATACAGCCGGTAGTTCTGTCACGTTTATCGCGACAAAATCTCTTTCATTTACGAGACGACCCTTATCTCCTCAACCGGCAATCAGCCATCGGAGCAAAGAGCTGCAGGCTTTGTGTTTGGAATAGAAGTCACGCTCTCTTGACCAGAGCGGGCTGAACCCAGGGGGGAACCAAAGAGAGAGCCAATCACAAATCACCAATGAATACTGGACACAATTGAACAGAATCACAGTTGCTTTGCTTTCACTAAGCTCCCCGTTGGAGAGAATCGGTTATTTAAAATATGGCTTTGAGGAAGAATAGTAGAGCAACACACCAACTAATTAAAGATATTCTTGGCTTTATCAAGCCTCTGTAATCTGTCAATGTATCTCTTCTGTGGGGTTTTATTATTATAATAATTATTATTATTTTTAACAAACAAATGTTCTAATGAACCAGCAGATGGAGGGGTTTAAGCGTCCACTAAAGGCTCCTCCATCGTTTGGCCCACAGTATCCACCCAGTATCCACCCAGTATCCACCCAGTATCTACCCAGTATCTACCCAGTATCTACCCAGTATCCACCCAGTATCCACCCAGTATCTACCCAGTATCTACCCAGTATCCACCCAGTATCTACCCAGTATCCACCCAGTATCTACCCAGTATCCACCCAGTATCTACCCAGTATCACCCAGTATCCACCCAGTATCTACCCAGTATCCACCCAGTATCTACCCAGTATCCACCCAGTATCCACCCAGTATCCACCCAGTATCTACCCAGTATCTACCCAGTATCCACCCAGTATCTACCCAGTATCCACCCAGTATCTACCCAGTATCCACCCAGTATCTACCCAGTATCCACCCAGTATCCACCCAGTATCCACCCAGTATCCACCCAGTATCTACCCAGTATCTACCCAGTATCCACCCAGTATCCACCCAGTATCCAGACAGTATCCACCCAGTATCCACCCAGTATCTACCCAGTATCCACCCAGTATCCACCCAGTATCCACCCAGTATCTACCCAGTATCCACCCAGTATCCACCCAGTATCTACCCAGTATCTACCCAGTATCTACCCAGTATCCACCCAGTATCCACCCAGTATCCACCCAGTATCCAGACAGTATCTTCTAATTGAACCCCAGGCACCCGGCCGCTGGTCTGCTACCCAGCTGTCAGGAGGCTCACTAAGCCTGGGACCTGGCAACCCGCGCCATACCGCTGAGACCACTCAACCTGTCTGCCGCTGATACCGCTGTCTGGGTTGACGGGGAGAATATGAGGGAGGGGGGGGGGGGGGAGAACCCCAGAGCCGCCATTTTGTTTTGCAAGGTTGCCATGGTGACTGCAGCGAATAGCTTTCCTCACGGACCATTTGAGGCGCAAAGGAAAGGATGTTCACGGTGGACGCATCGTGAGGCGATCACAACAAGTAACGCTTTTTTATTCTCTTCTTTCCACCTCAACGGTCCACAAACACAATCACTCGTTAAAGTAAATCTCCTCTCACCTTAAATGAGTTTGACGCACCGTTGGCACACATCTGACGTGTACTGTAAATGACCCGCGCCCCGGCCAATAGGAACCAGATGCAGCTCAAACTCCCCTTTACAATTAAGCCTTGACCCTGACCCTTGCGATGCCCCATCACCATTAAGCACGGCACTTAAACCCCGCCCCCTTCCCCCCGATGGCTTCCAGATCCAAGATGTCTACGCTCTGCACACTTTCTCCCCAAACCACAAGGAACCCAAACACCACATAAATCAGCCCACATCCCAGGAGGCCTCCCCCCAGCATGGCACACACACACACACACACACACACACACACACACACACACACACACACACACACACACACACACACACACACACACACACACACTGCTGTGTGTTTCACCCGGACCATATGCTTCCAAAGGCACCAGCGCCTGCCAGAGAATGCCACCGATCCCGAAGTCCACACAAACACAAACACAAACACATAAAGTTTACCTTTCGCAAAAAATACCCTTGTTAAAACAGGGACCCGGAATCTTACGGTTTTAAAAGGCAAGAATGCGTGGGGAAAGATCTGCGCTTAAAGATCAGCTTTTTTAATGTTAAGTGGTTCCATGTTTTATTAAAGTGAGCCCAGGGCCAGTACAGCGTACTGCAGAGAGAAGAGAAGGACAGAGGGAAGGACTCATAGACAAGAGAATGACAGAGGGAAGGACATACAGACAAGAGAAGGACAGAGGGAAAGAATCATAGAGAAGAGAAGGACAGATGGAAGGACATACAGACAAGAGAAGGACAGAGGGAAGGACTCATAGACAAGAGAAGGACAGAGGGAAGGACTCATAGACAAGAGAAGGACAGAGGGAAGGACATACAGACAAGAGAAGGACAGAGGGAAAGACTCATAGAGAAGAGAAGGACAGAGGGAAAGACTCATAGAGAAGAGAAGGACAGAGGGAAGAAGACACGAAGGACGGATAGAAGGAAGGAGAGAGAGAGGAGGAGAGTGGGAAAGAGACACAGAGAAGGAGAAAGAGAGAAGGAAGGGAAGGAGAGAGATGAGAGCAGGAGAATAGGACACAGAGACAGATATAGAAAAAAGAAAATGATGGAGCGGAATAGAGAGCCAGAGAGGAGGAGAGCAGGGGAAAGAGCAGAGGGGGACAGAGAGTCGACAGACAGAGCGGTGAGAGACAGAGAGAAGGAAAGGAAAGGAACAGAGGGGCAGGCGGACTTGTGCCAGAGCTCTCTGGCCTTAGGATCACAGATGGCCAGCTCAGCCATCGTCAAATCGTTTCCCGCCGATTAGCACACCTACTGAACACAACTTGGCTCTCCGGCGTCTGCTCCTCGAACATCACCGCCCACTCCCTGCCCCGCCTGCAGGACGCTCAGTTGCCCCGCATGGTAAACATCCACACTTTGTTTATATGCATGCTATAAACAAAGTGTGGATGTTTACCATGCGGACTTCGGATGAATACTGTTTTTCTTTGATCAGTGGCGAGCGGAAGGAGGTCATACCCGTGGAAGTTAGAGCTGCACGCTCTATGGCGTGAATCAGGCAAATGGGGAACAGACTGTGGAATGTTTCACTGTAATTCTACTGCTGCTACTTCAACAATATGAATATAATATAATATATGAATATAAGGATCGCTCATGTGTTGTTGTTGTTGTTGTTGTTGTTGTTTGGGGCTGAGAAAATAAAAATATAGGATCCTAATCCCAAAATAGGTTTCCAAAAAATTGTCGTAAATATTCTACCCATATGTATATTTATACACTGTATATACTGTTTATTTATATATTTTTATTTTATTTTATTATTATTATTATTATTATTATTATTATTATTATTTCAATAATATATATTTCTATATATATGTATGTATATATATATATTTATATATGTTTATATATGATAATACACATAATTCATGAATGCCAAGTGATGCACAGTGAAAGAGACTGGGACTGGACACTGGGACTAGAACTTAAACATGTGTTGTGTGGCCTTAGAAAACACAAAAGATTTACAAACTTGAGGATTACCCGTTTAAATCTACATCTGTCCAATCAGCGGAGAGTCTGCAAAAGCGGTCCAAATTGCAGGCACAACAACTTCAACATCCAACGTCAACTTCAAAGACTAACAGCACATTGACTAAAGTGCACAGTGCACATGCAGTCTCAGAATGCTCTATCCAGGACCAGTTCATGTGTGGTGTCCACTTAGGGCTTTAATCATGTTTCACCACCCTGACTCCCACCCCATCACCACACAATCAATAAGCCATTTTCCCCCTGCAGACCACTTAAACAAAGGACAGAGCTCCTACTCCACAGTTATTTAGCGTGTGTACACAGCTGATAGAGAATACTGGGCAAACACACACAAAATTCATTCATTAAAATTGTTGTTGCGGGGGTCATAACATAGTAGGCATGGTAACCGCGCTTGGCCTAATCTAGGGGTTGTGTACATACGACACTATACGACACTATACACACACACGCACAAACACACACACACTGTACATTCCAAATGTCTAGGAGTATTTGATGTACACACAAACACACACAAACACACAAAAACACACACACACCATATAAATGGACAGACACCAGAAGCACACTGTAGACTTCATTAAAGGTCGGTAAAGAGAGCGAGAGAGAGAGAATGAGAGAGAGAGATGAGAGAGAGAGAGAGAGAGAGAGAGAGAGAGGAGAGAGAGAGAGAGAGAGAGAGAGAGAGAGAGAGAGAGAGAGAGAGAGAGGCTTGCTGGTAATTTAATGGAAATCTCCTGCAGGCAGCAAACCAAAGGAGCTCATCATCATCATCATCATCATCAGCCCACCTGCCAGAGAGAGACGCCTGAGGAAGCACTCAGGGCTGCTATCAGCTCACCACACAGAAGAAGAGGAAGGAAAAAGGCCCACTGTTGCTGTTCCTCATACATTCAGACAATAAGGAGGATTAATTAAATGTGAGAAATGTGGTGGTGGTGGTAGTGATGGTGGTGGTGGTGGTGGTGGTGGTGGTGGTGGTGGTGGTGGTGGAGGTGGGGGTGGTGGTGGTGGAGGTGGTGGTGGTGGTGGTGATGGTGATGGTGATGGTGGTGGTGGTGGTGGTGGTGGTAGTGATGGTGGTTGTGGTGGTGGTGGAGGTGGTGGTGGTGGAGGTGGTGGTAGTGATGGTGGTGGTGGTGGTAGTAATGGTGGTGATGGTGGTGGTGGAGGTGGTGGTGGTGGTAGTGATGGTGGTGGTGGAGGTGGTGGTGGTGGTACTGATGGTGGTGGTGGTGGTGGTGAAAATGGTGGAGGTGGTGGTGGTGATAATGGTGGTGGTGGTGGTGGTGGTGGTGGTTGTGTTGGTTGTTTGTGATGGTGGTTTATGGAACTGGAGATTGGCACTGCTCTGTGGATTGCCTTGCTGCTTTTTTACAAAGGATCTCCAGCTGGTCTGGTCAGGAGTGCCTCCCTCCTAACTGTTGTTCCTCTACACCTCATGTTTTGCAAGGTGTAGGAAGTAGGAAGCATATGTGTATGTGTATGAGTGTGAGTGTGTCTGATAATGACTAGTTCAATGTATGATTAAAATGCACTGTGACTATGCTGCAAACATATTTCCCCCACGGGGACAAATAAAGTATCCATCTGTCTATCTGTCTATCTGTAGGTGAAGGACTCTTCTGTTGTGATCAGCACTGTGATCAGCACTGTGATCAGCACCTAACAGCCTTTTAAAGGAGTGCGTATGTCTCGGGGTCAGGCCTTAACGCGCGAGAGAGAGCGAGAGAGAGAGAGAGCGCGAGAGAGAGCGAGAGAGAGAGAGAGAGAGAGAGAGAGAGAGAGAGAGAGAGAGAGAGAGAGAGAGAGAGAGAGTGGTGGTACATGAGCGCACCGTGCACAGAGGGGGGAGGTGGGGCAGAATTGGGGAAATTGGGGTGGTCAATAAAATGTGTGTGTGTTCTGTGTGTGTGTATGATGTGTGAGCATGTGCACGAGTGTGCATACAAGCGTGTGCCTGTGCGTTTAATGTGTGCATGTGTGTGTCTGCATATATGCATGCGCTTATGCATGCGTGAGTCAGTATGTGTCCACGTGCATGCATGTGTGTGTGTGTGTGTGTGTGTGTGTGTGTGTGTGTGTGTGTGTGTGTGTGTGTGTGTGTGTGTGTGTGTGTGTGTGTGTGTGTGTGTGTGTGTGTGTGTGTGTGTGTGTGTGTGTGTGTGCGTACATGTTTGGACGTAGACATCCAAGTCAAAAGGTCTACTGCACAAACCGTTGGAGCGTATCCCTCGCAGCCTCTCGCAGTCCAGAGAAGAGCTCTGGCAGGTCGGCTCCAGGTGTCTCCCTCTGTGGGCCGGGATATAAGGCATGAATTATTAGGACTTGCTCTCAAACCTGCGCTGTACATGTGTGAGTTTTCCACTGCAGACCCTCACTTTTGTTCAAATGCTTTTATAACTTTTTCGGACCTCTCTGCCAGACATTGGTTCAAACATTGTTTTGACATCGTGAGTGAAGAAAAAACTCAACCACCCGAGGTTCAATCAGCAACAAGCTTCTATTCGGTTTTTTTCTCGGTTGAATGTCAAAAAGGAAAGAAAATTGGATTTCCCACCAGGCTGGAGGTGGGCTGCAGTGAACAAAGACACTGGAGTGCCGGGGCTGGGCAACAACTTGTATGTCATGTTTCTCTTCAAAAGTGGACATTTTTAGATAAAGTTCTTTTGCACTTTGCATTATGATCACGGTGCAAGAGGACGCCAGCCCATCCGCCATGGCTGCCGGTGTGGGAAAGCCACGGATCTCACAGACGCCCTGTTAGCCAATGGGCCCGTGGCACGTCCAGATGCCCAGGGGCACAAGGTCTATTCACCAGCATTCTTCTGGAAGAGTAGCTGTGGCAATGCTGCAGCTCATGGAGATCCTAATTAACTCAACTAAACTAAACTAAAACTTCTGATCCCAACCCATGGAGTACTCCTACTACTAGTGCTTGTGTTATATTTATACTATTAGAAGTATGTATTTCCATGTGGCGGACACCCTTCATCCAAAGGGACTTACAATGACTTCAGAGGCAGGTCAAACCCAGCCACTACACGATTCTACAACTATGCTACACTACTACACTTTTTATGCTCAGGGATACTATCAAGCAGTGTTAGGCTTGTACTTTATGGCCATACCGTTGTGAAGTGTAAAGCTAGTATAGAGTAAAGCAGCACCAGAAGGCCTCTAAGAGGGCTAGGAGTAGGTACTAGTGTCTGGAGGGCGTTAGATTCCCCCCGGTATACCATGAATAACCCCAACCTGACAAATGTGTCTCAGCAACGAGAGGTCAGGTCAGGGGGGATTTATAGACGAGCATCGTCCCACACCTGCAGCCCACATCTGGTCCAAAAGGTAGGACGCTAAGGGTCTTCACTGGGGGCGTTTGGGTCTGGTATCAGATTACCCACAAGTGAAGGCATTATAACGAGCATTTGCCTAAATCACTGAACTCACAGCTTGCAATAAAGGGGATTAGCGGCAGGTACACCTTTTGCTACACAAAGACATATGATACTATGATATGATAGACATATGATAAAAAACAGTGTGTAATAAAAAGCACAAAATGTCGACAACTGTAGAAGCGAGGCAGCGGTATGTATCTGGAACCCAAAGGAGCGTTCGAGGTGTCGCCTGAAAGGTTTAGGAGGGAACAACCAGGCGACCAGGAAACTTATCTCAGGCAACTTAAAAGCGCAGACTAAGGCCCTGCAGAACACAGTGAGAAGAAGCTTTCACAGCACGGCCTTTGTGGAGAAAACATCAAAAGGATAATATTGCTTTGTGTTTCCTCTGTGTGTGAGTGTGCGGGTGCGTGTGTGAGAGAGGTGTGTGTGGGTGGACGTCTGCAGACTTGTTTTAACTGGAAGCCGCGCTGTCTCGCACTAACCGCTGTGTTCACCCCCACAAGGATATTCATTATTACAACATGACAGTTTAATCAGACCAGCCATTCAAGACCGTGGTTTGCTTGCTTTCTGCTTCTTCGGAGCTGTTGGCCAAGTGGTCCCAACCGTCAGAATAATACTAATACTAATAATACTGTATTAATAATACTGTACCAACCGCCAAAATAATAGTAATACTAATACTATACTATACTACTACTGTATTTTAAAATAAATGCTTTTTTGTATTCTTAAATCATGCTTTGTTTGTATTCTTTTTTTAATTAAATAATTCTGGCCCATTTTTAACCTGAAGGCCTTCGTAGAATTCGAATCATCTGGGAAGTTAACTATTGTGAAACATTCTTTTCCTTTTCCTATTAAAGCCAGTCTTGTGAGGCATGGAGGGCCTACTCCCCGGGGGCCCATCTTTGTCCTTGGTAGGCTGAGTGCTATCAATGATGGAGAAGCTCCAGCATTCAAAAGAGCAATAAGGGAGAAAGAGAGGGGGTGGGGTGGGGGGTATGAAGTCGTTCAGGTGAAAGGCAGGCTGGCGTCCTTGGGCTCCTTACATGGGCTGTGTTTTTAGCAGTTTTTTGTTTTAGTTTTTAGCTCTGTAACAGCTGTTACAGTGGCTTTTTGTTAAGGTTTTTTTTTCTTCCTTCCTGAGGCACAAAAGTGTACACTGAGTGGTATGGAATCCGATTTCCCTCCACGCAGGGTTGGAACAGCAACAGGAACAGGACACACTAAGTGAAGTGGGAACAGATTAGTAATTAGGCCTGACTTGTTATCGGAAATAAACAAGCTGCGAGGCACGATGGAACATATGCTGTTATTTACTAAGTTAGCTCATTTAGCTAATGGTCTTTTTTTTTCTTTTATGTTCAATTAGGTAAGTGTCTATATTTTACTGTAATATTGATGGTGTGATTTATTGCAAGGGGACTCAACTTCGGGCTCAACTTGCCAAAAAAACCAGTTGGTCCATGTGTCGAGGGAGCTCAGTTAGTGCTAATGTTGTAGCGCCAACTGAGAGCAGCTGGGTAATCACGTTAAATCAGGACTGAACACCAGCCTTTCAGGGTCTCACAGCATGCCCTTTAACAGCAACATAATAGGCAGGCTTAGTCTTTTGAAGGTACCTGAAACCACCCATTCGAATGTGTCCTTTGATGGTTGCATGGCACCGGCTAGACGCCTCATAGTAGGGCTAGACGCCTCATAGTAGAGACTAGACGCCTCATAGTAGGGCTAGACGCCTCATAGTAGAGGCTAGACGCCTCATAGTAGAGGCTAGACGCCTCATAGTAGGGCTAGACGCTTCATAGTAGAGGCTAGACGCCTCATAGTAGAGGCTAGACACCTCATAGTAGAGGCTAGACACCTCATAGTAGAAGCTAGACGCCTCATAGTGTGGAGGAGAGCTGGACCAAGCCGTTAACATGTAAAGGAGAGGGTGTGCATGGGAAGGCAGACTAAAGGGACACAAAGCAGAGCAAGGCAGGGTCGAGCGGGCGGTTGTTCGGCACGTTCCACAGTCTGTTTGATCACAATTTAATGTCCCAATGATTTAAACAAAGCACTCCTGGAAATGACTTTGCACAGCATGTCTTTGGACGGTGTGGGAAATGGCAGAGCCACAGTTCAAGCTCCAGGAATGCATGGGAGTTAGTAAATAAATGAAGAGAGAAACAGGCTGGGTCCTCTGAGTTATAATGATGATTAATTATGGAAATTAAGAGCACTTTTAGTTCTGAACATTAAGCCCTTTGAAAACATTTCACGTATCGACTCTATCAGTGTAGAACAATGGTTGGACCTGCTAGTTGTTTAAAGGTCACCTTTCCCTCATCATATCTCTGTTTGCCGCTCATTGCAAAGTCCATTTAAATGACTATTGGACAGGTTTATTCTTTACACATCCATCAAGCTATTTGCGAATGTGACATTTGTCAATACCAATCCCAACCTGCGACTGAAGGCAAGCTTATCAGTATACTGGTCTACCTCCAAATTGATTAGAAGGGAGTACTCAATAACTTTTGGAATGTCTAGAAAGCAAAAGATAATTTGGGGAGAGTAAGTTATTGATCAAGCAATCATTATCTGTGGTCAAAAAAACTGCCACTGAACTCAAATCAAAGAGAAACTGTCCATTCCAAAGTTTTAGCGATGCCGCTAGTGACAGCTAACGCCATTGACCGGTGAACACATTCCAATGGAGTGCGGCTGACATTGAGGTCACTCTGCAGACGGCTTTCCATCACACACGTTGTTCTGTGGCCCTAATCTCTGTGACTTGATTTACCTACCACCTGTTCCCCCTCGGGACTGGAACAGTTTGTGCTGAGAACACTTTTACCCCCCCACCCCTCCCCTTGGGCGTTGCCATAGTGACAAAAAACATTAAAAATTCCGATATTCTCTAACACAGCCTGTGTCCGAAATCAGCATTGTCATTCCCTACTGCCTACATAGGGTATGCAATATAGGGCGCATTAGAGTGAGCTTATTGGCTCAATGAAAAGGAGCTCATTTCACTGTGTGTACCAATAAAGAGGATGTAGTTAATAATAGTCACTATACATTTGAACAGCACTCCCTCTAAAGTGCACTGGGTAGTGAGTAGGGAGTAGGGAGTGCATTTGGACACAGCCTGTGTCTAAATGCCACGGTGCTTCACTTCTATCTTGCGGAAAAGAAACCTGAGTTCCTGTCAGAGGATGACGACTGCGCTGAACAGAAAAAGGACACTTCAAGGTTGTGCGTGTGGAGGGACATGCCCACTTCTTGTTCTGAGAGGCCAGAGAATGAAAGGGAGAAAAAAAAGATAGACACAGCCTCTTTAGAGTGTGAGAAGTGTGATAGTCATGTTGTTCTGCGTGTTGCTCAGCGGGCCTGCGATACCTCCTGCTCCACGGGGTCGCCCGGCCCGCTGCTCACGCCTCGCACGTCCTGACATGGGAACCACCATAAACCTGTCCAGAGCCCAGAGCCTCATTTGCATTTTGGACCCGGCTGAATGGGCCGTTTGTTGTTGTTCCCGTGCCTCCCAGAGGAGACTCCATTAAAAGGAGGGTTCAGGATGGCTCTGTTCTGAGAGATATTAAAGGGATGGGTCAACGGAAGGTTTCTGAAAGGCTTTGAGGAATCTTAATAGACACGCGTGCGTTTGTGGGGTTTTTCCACGACTAAATTGAGCGACGATGACAGCACTGTTTGATCAAGAGAGGGAAAACAATTCACTGCTAAAAAAGATAATATACACATCTCACATTAAAATTAAATGAATTAAAAAACAAGTGTACGGGATGTGGTTTGTGGTTCTGTAGGTACCCCTGGGGAGGTTCTGTGTATACCGAGACGGACACATTTACACTTCAATTGAACACACCTCTCGTTTGAACTGAAGACTAGGATATGCAAAATGGGAGATAGAAGAGTTTTTAAAGCGGGATTTTTTTAAAGAGGTTAGCAATAGGCTTAGTGGAGATGCCCTGTGCTGTCTCACTGCAGTAATGAGGGGCCCCCATCTGCTCGGTGCCCCGTGCTGTGGGCCCCCAGCACCAGTGATGGTCAGTGGTCCTCTCTGCCCTCCATGCTTTATCAATGTCAATCAATGTGGTCGACCAATGCGCTTCTCATCTCTGTGATCAAAACCCTCTTCACAGATGACCAGGCTGGAGCCTTTTGGGCGGTTCTGCTCTCTGGATCCTCCACAGGGTTTGGAATAGACAGAGACAGAAAGACTGTTGATTGGTTGAGGTTAACATTCAGACACAGTTGCACTGTTCAAATGCAACATATGTTCACACAGACACACACACGCACACACACACACATACTTTATCCACACGCATACACACACACACACACACACACACACACACACACACACACACACACACACACACACACACACACACACACACACACACCAACATCCACATGAACACACACACACACACACACACACACACACACACACACACACACACACACACATATCCACAGGCACACACACTCTCTCAATCTCACACACACACTACACTGTGTCATGTCAGAGCTCTCGGCGACCAATCGAGAATTGGGTTATTGGGAGAGAGGGAGAGAGAAACATCAACAGAGAATCGATCCAAACATGAGTAAAGGGGAAATGCCCTGAAACAGGCAGTAGTAAAAAGCTCTTGATCCATTTGGTGCTGGACCTGTGCCATCTAGGGCTGGCGTCAGCCTCTGTTGTCATGGTTGTGTTCTAGAAGCAGATTAATGGCAACACATGAGCCAACTGGATTCATGAATGAAACAACAGTAAGTCGATTTTACTGTGAAAGGGACAATGTTCCATTTCTATGCCAACGTCTATCATCTATCATGCAGCCTTTTATACATGAATCCCAGAATAGTGTCATGCATGATTTTTCTCTTTCCTTGTGTTTTAGAGCAGCTTGTAAACCAGAATAATCACAGCAGAAACAATAGATCCAATCAGAAATCACAATGTGATGGGCTGGAGGCTGTGTGGGAGGGATGCTCAGATAACAACCACATTAGAAACAGAATGACTCCCCCCCCTTTGCATACGCAAACGTCTGCGTGGCATCTGGACGAACCTTTAACCAGATTAGCCGTGATAGCCTGTCAGGAATGAGGGAAGACCATGATCAAACCCAGACGGTCAAACAGAGGTCCTGCTCTGGCCAAATGGATGACTGGAATGACACCATGACTATATGGATTTACATCAGGTGGGACCGTTGGCTAGTCCCCCTCGATGACACCCTGTGTGATGGATTAGAGAGACTACATTAAGTAATCTGATTATCGAGTACTTTTAGTCATTTAGAAGCGCAAGTGGACAGTGCTGTTATATTGTACTTTGTTCAGTCTGCGTCATACAAGCGAAAGGTACAATATTAGCTTTGTAATGTATTGCAGTTTACTTTTACTTTATGACATTTACTTTATAACTTTACTTTGGACTTCCAAGTAGAGAGCTATAATTTTACAAACATTATTAGCATAGCATTTGATGAACCACAATTGGACCAACACACTTAATACAATACTTAATGCAATACTTAATACAATACTTAATACAATACTTAATACAATACTTAATACAATACTTAATACAATACTTAATACAATACAACAGCTTTGTGTTTTAAGGGCTCCTAACTATACATCTTTCTTCCCTCTCATTCTTTGCTCCTTACCTTAGTTTCACTCCAGTAGAATATGTCAGGAGTTGAGGAGTAAACATAAAGAGTCCACACAAACTGATTGAGTTGACATGGGGAGATTACACAGGAGACCCGATCCCCGTGGCTGAAGAACAGGTTGGGTAACACCTCATCCTATTGATTCAGGGCCAGCCCACATCACACAATAAATTGACCCCAGCGGTCTCGAGGGCGGACAGTGTTAAATTACTGTGAACAGGTTATTGATTCGTAAAGTGTACATTTTAAGGACGGGAAAAACCACGGCGATCGTGGAGCACAATGGCCGAGAGCTCCTGGGTAAACAGCTCCTCTGCGTGGCCCCGCTTGAAAATCTATACGGCCACCGCAAAGTCAACCGAAGGAGAGGTGGTCTGCCCTGTTTGCTATCGCAAGTAATTGGAAAAAGATGGCCCCCTTTAGAGCCCCTTCTCACACTGCCACCAGGAATAAATAAACTTGATTAATGTGTCATGTCACGACATGAAACGCTCTGAAATATTGCCTTCAACGGCTCCTTGAACAACGTCAGCTAATAAGCCCTATTTGTTTTACCTGAAAAGGAAACAAACACATAAATAGACACACGCAGACACATGTTAGCTTATGTTATTTCTCAATGATTCTCCGTACTATTTTAGAGCCGTTTGAAATGGTGTTATGGTGTAATTAGGAGCACTGGGACATCCGCATCCCGTCTCCAGTATGGAAACCAGTACACAACGCCATCTTGAACAGCCCTTTAAATGAAGATAAATGAGGAGGCCCCTGATTGGTCAGACGGTGGTCCGACCTTTTTCCTGCAGGAAAAAGGGAAGGCTTTTTACAGTGCGCTTCGTAAAATATAACTAAACAATGAACGCGATGGTGATGAATTCATCCCTCCCGCCATTAATTCATGTGTTCACCCGCTCACACACGTCTCACATGGCTTCCAGAGAAAGTGCAGAGGCAGCACAACGAGGAGGAAGGCCATTAGTGTCCACAGCCCCCAACACTAATGATGATGGCTGTGGCGCTCCGGGCCTGGTAGGATAGGCTAGGATAACCCAACCCCCCATACCTGAAGCCCTCTATATATGTCTACATATGTTATCTAATACAGACGAGCGGCTAAACATATCCTCCTCTGATCAAACCTCGCTCCTCCGTCGCTCGTCCTCTTTCATGTCTTCTTCTGCCAAAGTGCTGCTTCCTTGTGGGTTCCTTCCAATGGGTTTCCCAACAGATATATAAAAATATATATATATATATATATATATATATATATATATATATAGAAAGAAAACATACAATCAAAGCTTTAGTTAAAAGGGGGACCGCCGATATAAATCTTCAAACCCGGGTCTCTTCCTCTGCTACCACTGCTCTCTCTCTCTCTCTCTCTCTCTCTCTCTCTCTCTCTCTCTCTCTCTCTCTCTCTCTCTCTCTCTCTCTCTCTCTCTCTCTCTCTCTCTCTCTCTCTCTCTCTCTCTCTCTCTCTCTCTCTCTCTCTCTCTCTCTCTCTCTCTCTCTCCAGCCTCTTGTGTTTGAGCACACTTTTCTTTTCTTTTTTTGGATTTGCTCCTGCAGGAACCCCTCCATGGGAACCCCAGCCATCAGCGTGCAGTTCTGGCGCTAACCGGGCCGGACGCTTGCCAGGACAGACCAGAATAAAACCCTAGTTAGACGTGACACCACTGATAATACGGACCAGCCCGGGCCCTGGCCTACGGACCAGCCCGGGCCCTGGCCTACGGACCAGCCCTGGCCCTGGCCTACGGACCAGCCCGGGCCCTGGCCTACGGACCAGCCCGGGCCCTGGCCTGAGGGACATCGGCTGCACCGGGTCCTCTTTCCAACAGCTTGTAGGCGAGAATGTGTTGTGTGGATTGTTATGATTCATATTGACAAATTAAGAATGGAGCGATCCTGCAAATTATGAAATATCTATCTTATAACATCTCCTGTGTCTTTAGTTATAATATGTGTAATATTATACACAATGGAAGATTAGCAAGTATTCTACTGTATATTATATAATATATTGCCAATGAGAGCCACACTGCCATGCACCTAACTATGACATCAGTAAATATTATATAAGAATAGTAATTTCCTTTAGAGTAACTGCAGACAAAAATGTGTTTAATATTTCTAATAATGTTTGAAACTGTTGAAAGTGCGAGGATGGGAGGCGCTGTACTGTGCAGCGTGCGAGGTGCCCTGCCTGGACGCCCCCCCCCAGCCGGCGGCCCCTCCAAGGGGAGGCAGTGGGCTCTGAATGGGAGAGTTTGCTGGGCCCCGGCCCTTCAGACCCTGGGATAATACACAGGGCTAATGGGGTGCTGCTGGCACACTTTGGAACCCAGGCGAAATCCTGTCACACCACAGGTGGTAAAGGGTAAAGACAGGAAGGGAGAGGGGGGTAGGGGTGGGCTCCATGTGTTAGTAATGACCCCCCAGGGAGGCTGGGGGTGAGGGGGGGCTTCGGGTGGGGTTCACTGCCCCTTCCGTTCCACTGGCTGCTCATAGGAGGAACACATAGGAGGAGTGGCGGGGTGGGGGGTCACTATGTGGAAGGAGAGGCTTGTTGCTGGGTGCTCAAGGTGCTCAGGGACCTGATCCAATAACAGGTGAGAAGAACCGGCCCCCGAGGCCACAACACCTCAACTCACATGCAGGCCTCCAGCCACTTCATACAGGGGGGAATAAACCTAAATAATAATATAATAACAACAAGCGGTTACAGACGTCTCGTGTCTCGGGCAGAACCGTCACGTGTCACATAACATGTGACACATCATGTGACACGTGACTCCAGATCCTCAGCTGGGAGCAGCGGAGACAGGGGAGGAGAGGGGGGAGGGAGGGGGGAGGAGAGGGGGGAGGGAGGGGGGAGGAGAGGGGGGAGGGAGGGGGGTATTGCCAAACACCTCACCAGATTTTTTTATCCAATAAAGGAGAAAAGACAAATGCTAATCCACAAACAACTGCCAGACACATGTCAAATCCAGGACTCAGAGTGTCAATTATACATGCTCTCTCTCTCTCTCTCTCTCTCTCTCTCTCTCTCTCTCTCTCTCTCTCTCTCTCTCTCTCTCTCTCTCTCTCTCCTCTCTCTCTCTCTCTCTGTTGTGAATGTGGACCACATGCTGTGGCAACCTGTCATTCTTTAAAGACCACAGGCTCCCAAATAGCCATGACCCCCGGAGCTCCATTTCCTCACCCGCCATTGTTTGCCCACACGAGAGGCAACAACGTGTGACCAAAGAATGGATTTGAAAAAGTAAAAAGAGAAAGGAAGGAAAGCAACAGCTTGTCCTAAAACAGGTGGGGTTTTCACCCCATCCAGGGCCACAGACATTAGGCCCTCGGGGGCCATCTCTGATGCCACAAGGTAGCATTTATTGGAGCTGTGGGGCATATGGAAACTTTATGCTTATTGCAGAAGCACATGGCCAGCATCCTGCAACACAACGTAATGAAAAACACGTCTTTTCTCTTTTGAAAACAGAAAATGCATTTGGAGCATGGTTGAGTTATATCCTTTTTCAAAGGTTCTGTGAAGAGTTGCCATGTTTTCCTCGCTATGATTCATAACCAATATGAGAGAGAGATACATTCATTTATTGATAAAGAAACTCCAGAATAATTGCAGAATTCAGATAATTAGAAATGCACGGCAAAAAGCATTTAAAAATAAAATAAAAATTTGATCCATTCAGCCAAGTCATGTTATGTATTCAACACTTTCAATACTGCTCCTAGGAGCCACTTAAGTACACAGCCTACTGTTGAATAATCCTGTCCTTTCCACTTCAATGTGTTCATACAAACACTGCTTACAGCGGTGCTTATCTTGACAATGTCCCCGAGGACTCCGTGTTTGTCCTCCACCGCCACAATCACACGGCCTTTACCGCAATCGCGAACGCTTATTATTATATAAAACATCCCTCATTTCAACGTACAAACAAACAAACTGTCCTCTGTGGTGGTCAAAGGTGAGTCATTGCCAGAAGGCTCTCTCTCCCTGCCACTCCTAGTGGGCAATAAATGACTGTCAGACTCTTGTGGTCTCCAGGAACTCTACAGGGACCTGGCAGGGTCAGCAGAATACCTACCATGGCAAACAGCCTAGCCAGCCAATCACAGACAAGCGCCCACCCTCACCCCCCCCTCCCGACATAGACTGATGGGAGCGTTTCCAAGGCCCAAAGCCCTGAGATATCAAAGAAGGATTTCTTAGAGATCACCACTATTGATCTGTTTGCGTTTCTTAAAGCCCTTGCCTGAGGCGATGAAGCCATTTTTGGGGGTTTTGATTGTCAAAGCACTCACACTGAACCAAGCAGGAACACAAAATACACGCCTGAGGTGTTCTGTATGCTAGCATAGTATTGTAAACTATCACCATAAAAAAATCATATCATAATCCAAGTTATAAGATATGACTATTGGCTCTCTGGACGTGTAGTCCAGAGAGCCCTCTAGTCCAGTCTAAATACAGTATTATTCTGATGGTTTTGTATTGTATTGTCTTGTATTGTACTTCTACCTGAGCACTGGTTCAGTTCTTGGAGACTTGTTAGAAATGAAATGCACTTTTGACTTCTGGTGACGAGATGTTCTCTTAACTTCCTTTGTTGAACACACTATTGGAAGTCTTTTTGGATAAAAGCGTCTGCTAAATGACTGGAATGTAATGTAATGTAATGTAATGTATGGTTTGGCATGAGGGCTTTCATTTCCCACCACACACCATACCAGTTATCAACCGAGAGAAAAAATAAAAACTTCTTTCTCCCCTGAAGGCTGTGTCTAAATGAGAACATGAGAGGAATGAGAACATGAGAGGAATGAGAACATGAGAGGAATGATTGTTATATATGTTATATGTTATGTTACGTATGTTAAATTGGGCCGTTGTTTGTCTTCCGGCAATGAGAGGAGAAAATCAGTTCAGGATAGCTAACTATAGCTAACTAGCTAAAGGCCATGGTAGTCCAATGAATAGCTAACTATAGCTAACTAGTTAAAGGCCATGGTAGTCCAATGAATAGCTAACTATAGCTAACTAGTTAAAGGCCATGGTAGTCCAATGAATAGCTAACTATAGCTAACTAGTTAAAGGCCATGGTAGTCCAATGAATAGCTAACTATAGCTAACTAGTTAAAGGCCATGGTAGTCCAATGAATAGCTAACTATAGCTAACTAGTTAAAGGCCATGGTAGTCCAATGAATAGCTAACTATAGCTAACTAGTTAAAGGCCATGGTAGTCCAATGAATAGCTAACTATAGCTAACTAGTTAAAGGCCATGGTAGTCCAATGAATAGCTAACTATAGCTAACTAGTTAAAGGCTAGTCCATTCCGGCTACCAATCTGTTGTTGAACAAAAGAGAAAAACACTGGGCTAAAATACTTAGGGATAAAATGTAATGAAATCCAAGGTAAAAAACAACAACTACATTTCCAATTTGTTGTTGCTGAGCCAGAAGAAAGCAGCGCTTGGGGATCTCTCCATTACCCTCAATACCCTCATGGAATTAGACACCACGATGCACTTTCCTTCCATGCACTGAAACCCAAGGAGTCCATTTGTGAATCAAAAGTATGGACTCCAGACATTATAACAGCTGTAGTTGAATCAAAAGGGAGACCTTGAGTCATGTTTTCGTCCGTATACCCCCCCCTCCTCATTAGAATGGATGTTGTAAACCACAGGATTTGTGATGAGGTGCAATCACTAACGATACATTTTGTGAGCGTTAAAATGTGTTCCACCAGGAGTTTTGGTTCCAACCTGAAAATCTGGCGTTTTTAAAATCTGGCGTAATGAATGAGGTCAAAGGGTGTGCGGTGAGATCCCGCGGGTCAGGTCAGCCCAAACGGGACAAGCCGCACTCTCCGCCAGCCTCATGAATTATTCTGGATTCCTACCAGCGTTGGCAAGACACTGTGCCCGGACATGGGCTGTATCTGGGGCCCAGAAAGAAAGAAAAAAATAGACACGCTGTTGAGCATTGGCGACACAGACGAGCCCCCCAGTTTTATTTAAACATTATTACACATATGAGGCTTCTGGGAAAAATGCTAGATTTGTAGAATGTCATTTTCATGAATTCTTGCAGTTAGTTATATAGATATATTGGATCATTTGTTCAATTGTTACTTTGTTCATTTGAATATTGAATCTTAACCCAGAAGGCAATGTTTACACATTCTGAACCGTTCAAAATGACTATCAGCGTCTTCTCCGGAACCGTTGACCCACCGTCTGTGACCCACCGTCTGTGACCCACCCCGGATCAGATGCCCTCGCCGCAGCGAACGCAACACACAACAAAAGAAGGGATTACCCCCGCCGTCGGCCCTGGCCCCCCGTCGAACCTTCAGCTCCATGTCCTCCTTGTTTCAAGACTCTAATCATGCTTGATCCTCGCTCTAATCTCTAATCCTGTATTTGGAGTATGGTGTCGGGGAAAGGAGGGGGAGGGGGTGGTGTTTGACTCTCAACCACTACAGCCTGACCGGGGGGGCATGGGGGGCCTCCCCTTGAAGAACAGGCTCTAACCATGCAGAGCCGGGCGCCTCTGTGCCACGGCGCGCTCACACCCAATCAACCACGCCCTTTGCGTCGGAAGGTGGTGGAGGTGGGGTCAGGCACCCTGTGGTGTGCGCACAGCACCCAAGGGAGCACTGGCGCTCGGTAATGAGGTCCTAAGGTGGTGCTGGACCGTCCCGGAGAGACAGGGAAGGGAGGCGCCAGACAGTGAAGACCGGTGCCTCTTTCCAAGCAGACACGTGCTGCGTGTATCGCTACGAGACATTATTGCCACCGTTATATGACACCACATTACAGCCAAGAGATACTGACAAAATCCAATATGGCCTGTCTCACTATCAGCAGTGGGACAGTCTTGTGCTCTTGGATTGCAGCAGAGGGACCTTGTGAGGATCTTGGTTGTGGCCACTAGTGTGTGGGATGATGAGCAAACACGCAAACAGCATTGATTGATCATTTGACACCAACAAGGATCTTTAAAGTGTTCATCAAATTGGATCAAATTCGTGCCAGCAGAAACACAAACACCTAAGCAGTATGAGCTATATGGAGTCAAATGTTCATCCGAATGGTCTTTTACTCGCGTCTATAATGATATTGATATACTTCCAACCTTAGCCCATAACAAAAACAATTCTCTGTTAAATTCCACCCATTTATAGGCCCAGCAAAATCACGAGAGCAAAATGTTTACACTCGAGCACCCCTTCTGGAATTGATTTGTATTCAAAAATACTGATTCATGATGTTGTAATCGGCAGTGCATAGGCATAAATCAACAGCTTTAGTTGTACTGCTGTACACACTACAGCCTAGATACAAACAAATCAGATCCGATTAAGCATTAATGATTCTGTTGGGAAATTAAGCAGTCAAAACAGCCAGGTCATAGACAGTAGACACATGACCAGCGAGTTTAGCATTAGATTAGCTGTTCACACCCAACAAACCACTTTACATCAACACAACCAACACCACAAATCAACTTCCAACACATCCAAACAAATAAACCACCACAAATGTCACTCCAACGTCTATCTACAGGAATCCCCGAGCAAGATGACTAACCCCCAACACCTCCATAATGACATTCAAAATCAAACTGCAAGTTGCTTCGGGAAAACATATTGCAGTCATACAAAAAATGTATATCAGGACACTCTAACCAGCTGACCAAAAAACACACATCAGCT
>CM051002.1:1004331-1006831 GCA_027704905.1 Muraenolepis orangiensis
TTTCATGCTCTTGATTCATGATGGCTTAGCAGCGGAGGTAAAAGATAAAAGACCTTATGAATTGTGCTTGTTGAGAGTTGAAGGTGATGGTTGTTTTTATGAAACAGGCACCTCTTCAAGTCGTTGTCATGTCGTTGTTGTGTGTCATGGCGCAGTATGCATAAGGTATATTTTGATTTGTCTCGGTTGTTGTACTATTCATCATGTGGAATGAATCCAAATGGCTAATCATAAGTCACTGTGTTTCTGAGATGAAACCAAACACACATATGGAGGCTGCGTAATGGATTCAGTTCCAGTGTGAACAGGTATATATATGGGTATATATCGGTATATCGGTGCCAATGCAATGATCAAACACGACCAAGTGAGCTTTTACAATGTCCATGCGTTTTTGTCAGATTCTTCTCAATTCACTTATTCATTCCAGATGATTTGACATTTGTTTAAAAGTGCATTTTTTCGAATATTATCTCAGCGTGTATACCGACAATTGAACTCAAATGCATACACATTCTGTGCCATACACAATGTCGGAACAAACTATGAAGAGACAGTGTAGTGTGAATATGTTTCATTTCTGATCTGCCTCTGATTCATGAGGTCACTGTCACGTGTCTGGAGCCTCGCCTGACAGCTATGAATCATACTGAATCATTTTAGATTTAGTATTTAATATTCATCACGATATTTCGCTATTACTACATGGTGCTTTGAAAACACAGGCTATTAGATCGAATGAGGGCTTTGAACATAGGCGAATGCGTTAACGCGAAGATCGTCAGTGAATATAAACTACTCTTTAGCAGCATCCTTCTGACTAAAAATAAAAAAGTACATCTTGGATATGAAAGAAGGATCATGTATTCATTCGGTTGCCGGTGCAACTCCACCTCCCCATCCTTTCAGCAAGTGCGCACCCAAGCGCGGCCAACTTGACGCAAGTGCGCAAAGAAAAAACCAAAACTAAACCAATAGAAGAAATCTTAACCGTTTAATTGACCCTCAAATATTAAACCGAAACGGGAAACTCACCGGTAAATGCAACTCGTAGAGTAAAGCCAAAGTTGATTTTATTTTCTTCTTCTTCTCTCGACCGCTGGACGCTTACGGCTCCCTGTGTGAGTGTGAGTGTGAGTGTGAGTGTGAGTGTGAGTGTGAGTGTGAGTGTGTGTGTGTGTGTGTGTGTGTGTGTGTGTGTGTGTGTGTGTGTGTGTAAGAGTGGTGGGATGGGGGAATGAGGAACGCCTGCGCCCTGGATGCTATCAGAGGAAGGTTTCCTCGTCCACTAAGACGTCGGGAGAGAAGAGGGACCCAATAGCGTTATCACCATAGCAACGAGTCCACGGTGTTGTGCGGGTTAGAGCGCCCTCAGGGCGTCACTCCGTTCGCTGAATGGGCAGGTTTTAGGGGAAGGCGGGGGGGGGCTCCGAGTTGAATAAGAGGGAAATGATATGCACTTCAACTGTTTAAACGGATGCATTTATTAGATTGTTTTCGCCATGCACCGGAAACATTCTCAACGGAAACACACCTGGTCCGGGTCACCTGGTTATCTGTGACGCGTTATGTGTCTCAATACAGTCAGAGCATTAGAATGGACTAGATTGGGGTCCTTTACGCCTGTGTAGCTACAGTATGCTAGCAGACTGGTGTGCGTGTGTTCCAGGGGAGTGTGTGTGTGTGTGTGTGTGTGTGTGTGTGTGTGTGTGTGTGTGTGTGTGTGTGTGTGTGTGGTGTGTGTGTGTGTGTGTGTGTGTGTGTGTGCACATGTGTTTGATTGTGTGTGTGTCAGTGTGTATATAAGTGTGTGTGCGTTTGTGTGTGTGTGTTCATGTGTGTTCATGTGTGTGTGTGTGTGTGTGTGTGTGTGTGTGTGTGTGTGTGTGTGACTCCAGCACCCCTGACAGCAGTAAGAATCATTAGAGGCGTGCGTCAGCAGGTCAGGACGGGAGGTCAGGTAGAAATCAAATCAGATTCTCACCTCAAACCTCAAACCTCAAACCTTTAGCCTTTAGCCGGTGCCAATTCCAGCAGGAGAATGACAGTTCGTAGCAGCCCTTTCACGCCTCTCGCATTACAAATAAAAGCAAAAAAACACTTTATTTTCCAGAGACCAATACTCTAGAGCAGTTGTTCTTTAATTGGGATAGGGGTACTTTTAACATTTAAAAAAAAAAAATCATAATTTTAATATTCCACCTTCATGAAATGCAAAAAAGTCATATCACTTTCATTGGACATTAGTCAAAATAGTTTGAGAACCACTGCTGGAGAGTATAAGGCCCTATTTCAAGAGACCTATTCCAAAGTAGCTATTTTTACAAGAGACCTACCGTCTAAAGTAGTAATATCTAAACTATATGCCCTTTTTCTAGAGCCCAATACTCTTAAGAAGGCGCTTTCACTTTACAACTCTCAGACCATCCATCCTATTGAAGAATGACCCCTTGTCCCCTTGTAGTCAATAACAACAAAGCCAGCTCGGCCAATTGTATGA
>CM051002.1:1019331-1034331 GCA_027704905.1 Muraenolepis orangiensis
CACACACACACCCTCCACACGCACACACACTCACACACGCACAAACACACACACACACCCTCCACACGCACACACACTCACACACGCACACACACACACACACACACACACACCCTCCACACGCACACACACTCACACACGCACAAACACACACACACACACACCCTCCACACGCACACACACACACACACACACACACACACACACACCCTCCACACACACACACACACACACACCCTCCACACACACACACACACACACACACACCCTCCACACACACACACACACACCCTCCACACACACACACACACACACACACACACACACACTTGCACACTCACACATGCACTCACACACACACACACACACACACACACATATATAGTGTGCATACACACACACACGCACGCAGGCCCACACGCACACACACAGAAACCCCTACTCTGTCTTTATAATATACCAGAACTAATTCAAAGTAGCATCCACAGATCGGTGATGAAGACTAACATCCCCCCATGAGTCTTGGAGGTGGTGGTGCTACAGAGTGTCTGTCCATCACCTCCCACTGAGATCAACATCCTGGCCAGCATCATTACCTCCTCCACCCGTCTCCTCCATGTAGTTCTTATGTCTATTATCTGAGTCCTGATACGTTTAAGTGCGGAAAGAGGAAGGAAAGCATTCACAAGCACACACACACACACACACACACACACACACACACACACACACACACACACATACACACACACACACACACACAGGCACCACCACAACCACCACTACCACCACCGCTACTTCCACCACCACCACCACCTCCACCTCCACCTCCACCACCACCACCACCACCATAACCACCACTACCACCACCACCCCCACCCCACCACCAACCCTGCACCCCACCACCAACCCTGCACCCCACCACCAACCCTGCACCCCACCACCAACCCTGCCCCCCACCACCAACCCTGCCCCCCCCGCTGTCACACCGTCAGGAGACTTTCATTTCCCAGTAATCGAGTTTCCTGCGTCCCCCTTTGTGCTCAGATGAAGGAGAGGCAGAGCTCACCTGCACACACGCACACACACACAGTCACACAGTCACACACACACACACACACACACACACACACACACACACACACACACACACACACACACACACACACACACACACACACACACACACACACACACACAGTCACACACACACACACACACACACACACACACACACACACACACACACAGTCACACACACAGTCACACAGTCACACAGTCACACACACACACAGTCACACACACACACACACAGTCACACACACACACACACACACACACACACACACACACACACACACACACACACACACACACACATACACACCTCCTCCTTCCAAAAACATTATTTTATTATATCCTATCTCATCTGTATGTGAATACACACATAACACACACACACACACACACACACACACAAATCTTCTGAACCGCCTACTCCCTGTGGATATGCAATTTTCCCTTTTAAAATGTAAAGTTTATTTTTTACTTCAGGGTGTAGGTTAAGCTCCATGCTGGTACGTATTAAACCTGCACCATTGAGATGTTATGGAACGTTTTTAGACTTTAATTCTTACTGCTACTAGACAACTACAGTTGTACTGCTACTACTACTACTACTACTACTACTACTACTACTACTACTACTACTACTACTATACTACTAATCATCATCCTCTTCATCATCATCCTCATCCTCATCATCATCATCATCATCATCATCATCATAACAAAAAGGTGTGTCACAATAAAGAAAAATGTTTTTTGTATACAGGATCAAATATATACTCAGCTTCCATGCTCTGAGGTGGTGGTGTCCGTTAAGTTTATTAGTTGTTTAAGATTCAACATTCAAGATTTAAGATGTTTAATTGCCATTTGCAACAAGTACAATGGAATGCATACTCTCCATTCCCTCCCCCAGTATGAAGATGTTTAGGTGCCTATACATCCCTACATTTTCTAATGATTTGCTGATCTTTAATCTTTAAGTTAAGGGTTGTCAGATACATATAGAAGCTTTACAGCCCTCCGTTCAGAAACGGTGAGCTGGTGTTCTGCTGCCCTCTGCTGGTTCTTTGAACCTTCACAGGTTCGGACTCACCTTGTCTGACTTTATTTAGTCGGAGAAGTAAACAAACTAAATCTATTGTTCTCTAATGTCACAGAATGGCTATTTGACCCCAGGTTTATTGCACTTTTTTTACATTTTGTCGGCTTTTATTCAATATGTTTTGTATTTGTGTGTATTTGTTTTGGTCTTTTGTTCTATCAACATCGTATTCTGACAATAATATTTACGTATTTCATGTATTTATTTTTATAAAGTATGAAAACAATATGATGTGTGTTGGCATGAGTCGCCCTCTATCGGCTGTATTCGGTACGACACATTTTGGCCGTACGTCGACAACACAATCGAGAGCTGGAGTGTTATCCTACATAATGAACTCATTCCAGTCATCGGTTCGGATCATTAAAACAATTTAAATGGTTGGTGGTGATCATAACACGTTCGGCATTGCCATTCACCGCAAAGAGGGTAATAAGGTCACCTATTTCTTTATAAAAAAAAATGTATAATGTATTATTCGCTGCCTTGACTTTGAGGTCCCCTTGCCACTGGGGTCTCACATCATTCTCCCGACTCTCGACTGTATCATCGGGGTGTTGTTTCTCTATGCCACCAGCAGGGGGCGGTCCTCCCCGCGGAGAGCGTGACTTAACGGGACATCGATTAGTCTAAACAGGCGCTTGCGTTGGCGCCTTGAGCAAGAAGACAGTCTCCCTCGTGCATGAAACACGTGGTGTATCAACCATGTCCTCCTCAGGGAGAGACGGAGGAGAGATGGAGGAGAGATGGAGGAGAGACGGAGGAGAGACGGAGGAGAGACGGAGGAGAGATGGAGGAGAGATGATGAAGAGAGGGAGGAGAGAGGGAGGAGAGATGGAGGAGAGATGGAGGAGAGATGATGGAGAGAGGGAGGAGAGAGGGAGGAGCACGGGACACTGGCCCCTGCCTTAACCATATGAGTCGCTAACAGAAATATACAAACGCACACACACACACACACACACACACACGCACACGCACACGCACACGCACACGCACACGCACACGCACACGCACACGCACACGCACACGCACACGCACACGCACACGCACACGCACACGCACACGCACACGCCCGTTCAACACAAACAGAATATGTGTGCCTGTAGATCAGTGATTAGAGCAAGGCATTAACACTGCCCGGGGTGTTAAGAGTTCAATTCCCGTTGGGGCACAACCCCAACCTGGAGAAAAGTTTTCACTCATGGCATTTACATTTAGGGCATTTGGCAGATGCTTTTATCCAAAGCGACTTACAAGGTGTACATTGTTAGCCGTTTGCATAGGAGTGCCCACCAAATGGCTTCTAACTATTCAACACACACACTCTAACAGGGATGGTGTGTGTGCTGACAGGAACTTGGCCCCCCTGTGAGCAGGTCATCAGAGAGGGAGACGCTGCATCGGGCAGACATGGCCGCCATCAAGAGGACAACAAACGCATTTGCTTTGTCAAGCTCATTTATCCTTTTTTGTTGTTCAGCATTTATTTTTACTTCTCAACTTCATCTGGGCTTTTAACCTGCATTTAAACATGAGAATACATTTCCATGGATATGGGAGTTCATACGACAGATATGTATCGCGGGCATAATGGAAGACATTCTCACCAAAATACAACAGTGTGCTGAAACCACTGTTTGGTTTATACCCAAAAATGGTATTTTCGGCCGACCAGCACAAGCACAGGACCAATACGCTATTTCAACCAAACTCAAACGGGGAAACTCAGTTGGGAAATGCAATCCAATAAAAACAAATATATGCTCAGCATATAAAATATTACACTTCCCAAATAAACCATACTATTTAATTGAAATTCTGTATCAGAGTAGAACATTAATGGAATTCTATACCAGCACACAAAACAGGCTGTTCTCATAAGCGATCCGTAGGATTCCCTACGAAAAAACAGTGCACTTTGTTTGGTAGGAAATGCTACGTATCAACCCAGTGCGCGAGCTTCTGCAGCTATAACGTCAAGCACAGTCACGTTTGCTTGTATTCTCGGTGGAAAATGTAATAGATAGATAAATCGTTTTGGCATTATAATATGTTTTGATAACATTCCTAGCAAGAAATGTGTGTTTTACAGTAGTGAAGCGTCGAGCCTTCAAGGTATTCAGAGAAGACCCTGGAAGTCTCAGATGAAACCAAAAAAAATCGAATTAATACAATTGAATACAATTGAATACAATTGAATACAATTGAATACAATTGAATACAATTTAATACAATTTAATACAATTTAAATAAAATGAATAAATGAGAATGGTATCTGTGTTGTTGATCTGTTATATTACAGTATTATGTTGATTTGTTTGTCTTTCTCGGTCCATGCACGACGCATCTGAGTGGTTTTGGGGGGGAAGAATATCCTTCAACCAAAGTATTCCCGAATGCTTTGGCCCTTAGACTGAATGAGAGCGTACGTTTGGATTGACAATTTGATCAACCAATCATATAGTGATTTGTAGCCAATGGGCGTATTCTTTCAGATTTCCCCACAGGTCCATAGTGCGCTAGAAGGTCCCGTGAGTTCACTGGCTCGAGACAGAGGATCTAGCATGTGCTACGTTGGGGTTTTTTCTACGTAGGTTTTTCATGTCGAAATGGCAACAGTTGAAGATGATGTTGTTGCGGAATTGTTGTTAGTACCTTTTTCAAGACGACCATTCAGTGAAAAGGACGGATGGACATTATAAAAAAGTTTTAACGATCCCCGTCACGACTGCATCTGTGGAAAGGACATTTCCTCGAACGGATAAAAACATATGGAGGAACACAACAGGACAATCCCGACTCACTGCATTAGCTTCCATAGCTATTGAAAGGCAACTTCTTTTGGATCTGAAAAGCAGTGATCAGCTTTATGACCGGGTTATCAAAACATCCATCCAGAAGGACAGGAGAATGGATTTGGTCTTTAAGTGAATATCATTGGTGAGTGAGACTCATTTATCTTTGCTGGATTTGTCTCAGTGTTGCATCTCGTTGAGCTGGTTGTTGCATTTTGTTTCCACACACTTGTTGAATGATTAATTATTAATAATAATAATAATAATAATAATAATAATAATAAATTATATTTATAAGCGCACTTTTAATTTGCGTGGGCAAAACTCAAAGTGCTACAGAGTAAAAATGGTTTAAATAAAACAACAGAATAAAAGAAGCAACGTTTACGCCGGCATGGCAACCAGTGGGGTTTTTTAAAAATCTAGTGAAAGGTTATTCTAAAAATATGTGTTTTTAGGCCTTTTTTAAAAACATCCACAGTCTGTGGTGTCCTCAGCTGGTTTGGGAGGGCATCCACAGTCTGTGGTGTCCTCAGCTGGTTTGGGAGGGCATTCCACAGTCTCGGAGCAGCGGAGCAGAAGGCTCGGTCTCCCATGTTTTTCAGTTTGGTCCTGGGGGGAAGGAGGAGGTTTGCCTTTTCAGAGCGTAGGCTCCTCGTGGAGGTTTGTGGGGTAAGAAGTTCTTTGATGTATGAGGGAGCATTTCCATGAATGCACTGATAGGTGAAGAGGGTGATTTTGTAGTCAATCCTGAGTGAGACCTGGAGCCAGTGCAATGATTTGAGTATGGGCGTGATGTGTTCATCGCACTCTCATCAGGATCCTAGCAGCGCTGTTCTGGATGTATTGCAGCTTCTGGATGTTCTTGGTAGGAATCCCAATGAGAAGTGCGTTACAGTAGTCTAGCCTGGAGGAGACAAAGGCGTGGACAAGCTTTTCAGCATCTGACAGACTGAGTGTGGGGCGGAGTTTAGTGGTAGAAAGAGGTCTTGCATGTTTGTTTGATGTGGGCCTCAAAGGTCAGGTGAGGATCCATTTTAACACCCAGATTAGTGACAGTTGATGAGAGTGAAATTTTCTGACCGGAGAAGGTGATGCTGGTGATGGAGGATGAGTGCCAACTAGAATGGCTTCAGTCTTGGAGCTGTTTAATTGAAGGAAGTTGTGCTTCATCCACACCTTTATCTCCTTCAGGCATGTGGTTATGTTGGATGATGGCAGAGGTGCGGAGGGGGTTGGGTTTGTTCTGATGTAGAGCTGTGTGTCATCAGCATAGCAATGGAAAGATATTCCATGCCGGCTGATGACACGACCAAGGGGGGACATGTATATGGTGAAAAGGGTGGGGCCGAGGACTGATCCTTGAGGGACACCACAGTTCACAGAGTGTGTTTGTGATTTTGCCGCTCCCAAGGTGATGTTGTCACAATGGCTATTTATCCTGCCTCCACTAGGGGGCAGCGTCAACCTGCATTTACATTTCCCCCACACCTGCAGCGCATGATAATTAACCGGTCTATTTAAGTCTACCCCGCACACTCATACTTTGCCAGATTGTCCTGATGACACAGACTCTCCAGCGTACCCAGATTCCTGTTGCCGACCCTGCATGCCCTGGTTCCTGATCTACCGCCCGTCCCTGACTACGCTTCTGCCTGCCCCTGCCTGGTTCCTGATCTACCACCCGTCCCTGACTACGCTTCTGCCTGCCCCTGCCTGGTTCCTGATCTACCGCCCGTCCCTGACAACGCTTCTGCCTGCCCCTGCCTGGTTCGTCTACCCTGCCCTGGTTCTGATCACCTGCCTGTCCCCGACTACGTCTCTGCCTGTCCCTGTCTATGTGTGATATTTATCGCAATAAATACCACTATCTGCCTTTGGTGTCTGTGTGCAGCTCTTGGGTCCAAACCTAACCCGTGACCGAACAATCTGGCCAAGATGGACCCAGCGCACACCCCCACACCGGTGACCGCCTCGAGAGGACTGAGGACGCCCTCTCTCATCACAGCGGACACCTGTTGGAGTTGGCTCAGTCAATCGTGGCACTAACGCGGACAGTAGGGTTGCTCGTCACGCAGATCCAACAACGTGATGAGACCCAGACTTCGCCGGGCGCTTCAGCCGATGTTTCCGCCTCTGCACCACCCGCCTCAGCGCCGGCACCGCGGGAGACCGCACCGGATCCCCGGATAGGGACTTCGGAGCACTATGCTGGAGATGTGGAGGGCTGTAACCCCTTCATCACCAACTGTTCCATCCTGTTCGCCCTGCAGCCGCACACCATCGCCTCCGAGGCTGCGAGGGTGGCATTTACCGTCAACCACCTGACCGGTAAAGCGCGGCTGTGGGGAACAGCGGAGTGGGAGCGACAGACGCCGGCATGTGTGTCTTTCCGGGATTTTTCCACAGAGCTACGGAAAGTATTCAGAACCGATTCTCTGGGCCCTGACTCCTCGGGGGGACTTTCTAAATTGAGTCAGGGTACCCGTCCGGTTGTAGAGTATGCCATAGACTTCCGAACCCGAGCTCGTCTGAGCGACTGGAACGCGGCCTCGCAGTGTGACGTTTTTCTCACGGGTCTGGCCGACTACATCAAGGACGAGTTGGTTCCATTCGATTTACCCGCGTCACTTGACGGACTCATCGAGTTGGCGTCACGGGTGGATCAACCTGGCCTGGAGACAGGAGCGACGACAGTCGGGGCCCAGTCACCGCTCAGCGACGCGTCAGAGAGCGTCATCTGAGATGTCCCGGACACCTGCGGGACCACACCGGGAGGAGCCGGAGCCCATGCAGGGCCACGGAGGAGCGGGAGCACCACCGCCGCGGTAACTTGTGTATGTTCTGTGGTGGGTCAGGTCATTTCGTTGCTCGATGCCCATTAAAGGGGCAGAGCTCACCAGTAATGGGGAATTTACGGGTGAGCCAAACCTCCCGACTGTTCCCCAACCAGAGACCCTTGTGCCATGCCCGACTGCTGTTAGCTGATGGTTCCCACACCATCGCGACATTCATTGACTCGGGTGCCGATGTCAACATCATCGATGAGAACCTCGCACTGCAGTTGGGCATCGGTCACGTTCCCCTACCCCAGGGATATTCAACTGGCGGCCCGCGGGCCAAATCCGGCCCGCGGCCCGCGGGCCAAATCCGGCCCGCGGGGAGCTTTCTCGTGGCCCCTGGAACACAATCCATATTGTGTAAATGTAAAAAAAAAAAAAATAATAAATAAAAAAAAAAATATTTGGAATCATTTAAATAAATGTCAATATATGTTCGCTATTATGTTATCCGAATTAAATGTGTCCAAATTATTTCTCCCTCAATAGTTCTTAAAAGGCAATCTTGCATTGGACTGATCAGCGTGTAATTATCGTGACATCGTGTCAATCTCGTTACTCTCATTACTGATCCAAAATGAGCTGATGATGATTTTGTATTTATTTTACCATCGCACGCCAATCCTAGACCTTTATGTTTAATATGTCAAATAACTGTTTCAGTCTGCAAGGTTGCTAATGTGAGGCGCCACTATGAGACCAAGCATGCTGCTAACTTCAATGCTGCTTACCCGCCTGGTAGCACAGCTAGACGTGGTAAAATAGAAATACTTAAATCTTCTTACACTGCATCAACCACTATTCTTACAACTGCTTATACAGCCCAGGAAAAGGCCACTGCTGCTTCTCTACGAGTGATCGCTTTAGCCAAAAAGAGAAAGACATTCACTGACGCTGAAGTTGTGTAGGAGGAGTGTACTCTGACACATTGGGAAGTCGAAGAGTAGAGGTACTGTTTGAGGACTGTTTTTCAGCATTAATTGCCGATCTCAAATCTACAGAGTACATCGCTGTCGATGAATCGACTGATGCAACAGATACGGCACAGCTCTCGCTGTTTGTGAGGTACTTCGATGGTGACGTTTTTAAAGAGGAGTTGTTATGCCTTTTACCACTGATAACCAGCACTACAGGTGAAGTGATTTTCGCTGCAGTTTGGAGTTTTTTTGAAGAGAAGGGTTTGGATCTAGGTAAGATCAACCTTCTCGTTACCGATGGCTGCCCGTCCATGATTGGGAAAGAAAGGGGCTTTGCATCTCGCTTATGTGCAGAGCATCCCACAGTGAACACACTGCATTGCATCATACATCAATCAGTTCTGTGTGCGAAATTGTCAGGGGAGTTGAAAGAAGCAATGGAGACTGTCATAAAAATTGTGAATCATATTCGCTCGACGTCAGGTCTGCAGCACCGACTACTACTACTACTACTACAATAATAATAATAACAATAACAATAATCATTATTATTATTGCATGGTTGGTTGTACAATAACAATGGCATTTGTTCATTTTCGTTGTCACAGTCTTGTGGCCCTCGCCTTCAAGACATTTTACAATTGTGGCCCCCTTCCTAATCTAGTTGAATACCCCTGCCCTACCCTGTCCCGTTCCGGCAAATGCCCTGGATGGCCATCTTCTGGGGACCGTCTCCCATCAGACCACGCTGGTCTGCATGCTCTTATCTGGGAACCACCATGAAACTATCCAGTTCTACATCCTGCGGTCCCCTCAGCTCCCCCTGATCCTGGGCTACCCCTGGCGCCGCCGCCATAACCCTCACATCCACTGGGCCTCAGGAGCCATTGTGGGGTGGAGTCCCTCCTGCCATCAGGTCTGCCTTAAGCAAGCCGCCGCGCCCCAGCACTATTTTTGTTCCTCACCTGCTCCGGACCTGGCCGGGGTAACAGTTGAATACCTCGATTTTCGGGAGGTATTCAGCAAGTCCAAGGCAATGTATTGCATAGACTACAGGGGCCTTAATGACATCACAATTAAGAACCGTTACCCGCTCCCACTGATATCATCCGCCTTTGAGTTGCTACAGGGAGCCGTGATCTACACCAAGCTGAATCTGTGGAACGCCTACCACTTGGTCCGGATCCAGGAGGCGGATGAGTGGAAGACGGCCTTCAACGTGTCCACCGGCCATTACAAATATCTGGTGATGCCGTTTGGTCTTACCAACGCCCCGGCAGTGTTCCAGGCGTTGGTTAACGACATGTTGAGGGACATGCTCGACAAGCATGTGTTCGTTAACCTGGACGACATCCTTATTTTTTCGATTTTTCGAACAGGAAAGAGCATGTACACCACGTCCAGGCAGTCCTCCAGCGCCTCCTCAAGAACTCCCTTTTTGTGAAGACGGAGAAGTGCGAGTTCCATTCCTCCTCCGTCTCGTTCCTGGGGTATATTGTGGCGGACCATGCAGATGGACCCAACCAAGGTTTCCGCGGTTACATCCTGGCCTGCTCCTGAGTCCCGCAAGCAGCTGCAACGCTTCCTCGGGTTTGCTAACTTCTATCGGAGGTTCATCCGCGGCTACAGCACAGTAGCTGCTCCGCTCTCGGCCCTCACCTCCACCAAGTTCTTGTTCCAGTGGTCTTCCTCGGTGGAGGAGGCCTTCCAAGGACTCAAGGCTCGGTTTACCTCTGCTCCCATCCTCCTAGTCCCGGATCCTGAGAGACAGTTTGTGGTGGAGGTGGACGCCTCCGACGTGGGGGTAGGGGCCATCCTGTCTCAGCAGTCTGCCGACGACCAGAAGCTCCACCTTTGTGCGTTTTTCTCGACGACTAACACCGGCGGAGAGAAATTACGACATCGGAATCGGGAGCTCTTAGCGGTGAAGTTGTCCTTGGAGGAGTGGCGCCACTGGCTTGAAGGAACCAAGTTGCCCTTCCTGGTTTGGACTGACCACAAGAACCTGGAGTACATCCAGTCCACCAGGAGGCTGAACTCCCGACAGGCCAGGTGGTCCTTTTTTCGTTCACTCCCTCGCCTACCGTCCCGGGTCCCGTAACGTCAAGGCCGACACTCTGTCACGTCAGTTTGTGGAGGGGGGGAGCTCGCCGAGGGTCCTGACACCATCATACCTGCTCCGCGGTTGATGGCCCCTCTTGTCTGGGAGATAGAGGAGAGGGTCAAGGCCGCCCTGGTGGGCCAGCCCGGTCCGAGCACCTGCCCTCCTAATCGTCTGTTTGTTCCCCAGCCGTTGAGGTCGGTCCTCATTTGGGCCCACAACTCCCGGCTCTCCTGCCACCCCGGGATTCAACGCACCAAGGGGGTCCTGCAGCAGAGGTTCTGGTGGACCACCATGGAGGAGGACACTCTGGAGTTTGTCAACGCCTGTCCAGTTTGCAACCAGCATAAGCCCTCTCATCGGGCTCCTGCGGGTCTCCTGCAGCCTTTGCCTGTGCCCCATTGTCCCTGGTCCCACATATCCCTGGACTTCGTTACCGGTCTGCCACTGTCCAATGGACACACCGCCATCCTGACGGTGGTGGATCGGTTCAGCAAGATGGCCCACTTCATTCCCCTGCCCAAACTCCCCTCGGCCAAGGAGACAGCTGAACTGGTCTTGAGTCATGTCTTCCGGCTACATGGTCTCGCCACCGACGTGGTCTCCGACCGGGGGCCCCAGTTCACGTCGGTATTTTGGAGGGAGTTCTGCTCGCTGATCGGGGCCACCGTCAGCCTGTTGTCTGGGTTCCACCCCCAATCCAATGGGCAGACGGAGCGGAAGAACCAGGAGATGGAGACAGCGCTGCGGTGCACCGTCGCCAAGCACCCCTCCTCCTGGTCAAAACAACTCCTGTGGGTAGAGTATGCCCACAACACGCTGGTCAGCTCGGCCACTGGACTATCCCCTTTCCAGTGTGCTTACGGATTCCAGCCTCCGCTATTCCCGGCCCTGGAGAAGGAGGTCTCTTGCCCGTCTGTCCAGGCCTTCATCCGTCGCTGCCGTCGAACCTGGACCCAAGCCAGAGCTTCACATACCATTGCGGGTGGTGTCCAACAAGTTGGTGTCTACATTTATTGGCCCTTTCGAGGTCCTGAAGGTCGTCAACCCGGTGGCGGTTAGGCTTAAGCTGCCCCGGTCTATGCGGGTTCACTCGACCTTCCATGTGTCCAGGGTCAAGCCAGCTAGGGTGAGTCCGCTGGTCCCGGCTGCTCCACCTCCACCGCCACCCAGAGTCATCGGTGGCGGCCCGGTTTACTCCGTCCGCCGCCTAATGCATTCCCGTCGTCGTGGGAGGGGCCTCCAGTACCTGGTCGAATGGAGGGGGTACGGCCCGGAGGAGAGGTCGTGGGTTCCGGCCCGGCATGTTTTAGACAAGGACCTCATTAGGCGTTTCCATCAACGCCACCCCGACCAGCCATCCAGGCCAACCGCTTCGGCAGCCGGCACCACCACAGAGATTTCGTTCCTCGGGGTGTCAGACTCCTCCGAGGAGGACTGGGAGGGGTCTTCCTCGGATGAGAGCGAGAACCCTCAGGAAGCAGAGGAGGAGGAGGAGGTGGACATGGACGTCTCTGACGAGTACTGATGGGGATTAATGGGGATGGAACATGACCAGACTGGATGGAGTGGTTTATCACTGAAGTGATCAGGGGACTTATGGCACCAATGTTAGATTTGACCAGGGCTGTGGGAAAGGGGTCCAGAGCACAGGTGGAGGGTTTCATATTTTTGATGATGGCCTCAACTTCATGCTGCGAGATGTCAGTGAAGCAGCAAAGAGGCTGGGTAGGTCCGGGCTGGGGGTTGACGGTCTGGACTGGGAGAGCAGCGGAGTTTGAGAGGAGAGAGCGGATGGTCTCTACTTTTTTCCTAAAAAATGTGATAAAATTATCACACTGCTCCTCTGTGGTGTCTTTGTGTATGGGAGTCTGAGGTTTGAGGAGATGATTTATGGTGGAAAAGAGTTGCTTGGAGTTGCCAGAGCTATTGTTGATGATAGTGGAGTAGAATTTTGACCGTGTGTCTCTGAGGGACTTTGCATAGGCCCCGGTATGCCTGTCTGTGAACAGTGAGTCCAGAAACCTTGAGGCGCCGCTCAAGGACACGCCCCGCTGTCTTCATTTTCCGCAGCTCGCAGGTGAACCAGGGGGCTGAGCGTGTGAAAGTGACTGTTCTGGTTTTGACAGGGGCGTGGAGATCCAGGAGATTACGCAGAGATTTATTGTAAAAGTCCACAGATTCATTGACTGATGTAGGAGTAATTGTGGAGAGATGCTGGAGATCCAAAGTCATGGTGTCGGGGTTGATGTTTTTCAGATTTCTGAAATGGATTGGGTTTGGTGTGGGGTAGCAGGAGCGGCAGCTCCATTGAGATGGCCTTGTGATCCGACACACCTAGATCGTACGCTGATAGTTTACTAATGGGGGCAGAGTTTGTGATGACAAGGTCCAGTGTGTGTCCCCTAGTGTGTGTGGGGACATCAACATGTTGTGTTGGGTTGAGGCAGTCCAGAAGGTGTAGGAACTCGGCTGCATAGTGACAGGAGGGGGTGTCAACGTGAACATTTATGTCTCCTAGTATTATAATGTTGGCAGAGGTAGCGCAGAGTGTAGTAAGAAGGTCGTGCATCTCTGGGATGAAAGCTGAGTTGGGTTTGGGTGGCCGGTAGATGAGAAGTAATGTCAGTGGGAGGGGGGGGGGGGGGGGTTTACATTTAAATCAAAGGCATTCAAATGAGGATAGCACAGGTGGATGAAATGGTGGATTTCTGTAGGGTCCGGAGTAAACTGGAATCCACTCCACGTATTCCGCACAACTCAGTGAGTAGCAGTCTTGCGTAGTAGTCCAAGGTGTTTGATGGCTGAGATGCGCGTTGGAGTTGTGTGATTGTTGAGACACAGCAGTTGCGGGATGGAATACTTTGACAACATAACGGCTGCTATGGATGGTGATCCATAGCATGGCAGGAGGAGAAGAAGCTGGGAGAAACAGTCTGTGTCAAAGCAGCAGGTTATCCGGCAGGCTGTGCTAGCCGGCTAGCTGTGGATGCAGCTGTCCTAGCCAGCTAGCTGTGGAGTCAGCTAGTTAGCCAGCTAGCGCTTGCCGTCCGGGAGCCGCCGATAGCAGCGGAAGGTGAGCAACAGGTATCCAAAATACTAGTGAAAATCTTATGTGCAATACCCGACGACAGACAGCAGTTATAAAAAACGTACGTATAAGTTAAATATATAAAAATGCATATATAAAGTGCAATATATCAGCACAGAAAAAGAGCAATATATATATAAATCAATGTAATAAAATATACATTGTTTTATGCTATACACCCTTGTTCAGCAGCCTGATGGCCTGATTGTGGAAGCTGTCTCTAAGTCTGTTTGTGTGGCACTTGATACTGCGGTATCGCCTGCCTACGGTATATAGTTTATATAACAGTGAATACAGTTCGTGGCTGGGGTGGGCATTGTCTTTATGATGCATTTGGCCTTGGCCACGCACCGCCTGTTGTATATATCCAGGAGGGAGGGGAGCTCACCTCCAACGATATACTGGGCCGTCCGCACCACCCTTTGAAGCACTCTGCGCTCGAGTGCGGTGCAGTTCCCGTACCAGGCGGAGATACACCCTGTAAGAACACTCTCGATTGTGCCGGTGTAGAATGTTCTCAAATGCTGAATTTCCTCAGACGCCTGAGGAAATACAGGCGTTTTTGGGCCCTTTTCACCACGTGTGTGGTGTGCGTGGACCATGTGAGGTCCTGGGAGATGTGCACGCCGAGGAACTTGAAGCCGCTGACCCTCTCTACTGCAACACCGTCGATGGAGATAGGGGCGTGCTCTCCTCTCTGCTTCCTGTAGCCCACGATCAGCTCCTTGGTCTTCTTGACGTTGAGGGCGAGGCTGTTCTCCTGGCACCACTGCTCCAGTGATCCAACCTCCTCCCTGTAGGCTGTCTCGTCGTCGCCGGCGATCAGGCCCATCAGTACTAAGACTAGACATCAGATCAGACATCAAACTGGTGTTGCAAGGCAACACCAGTTTGTATATATACCTCGGCTATACTTACCGAAGGAGCTTGATGTGTCAAAGATTATTTGCTGCATCACTGATGATCTTCATTGCAGGGGGTATTGTATTATTATGCTTTTTAGGATTTAAGGTTATAGCAAATTGTTTCTGCGAACCACCAGGGAGCACAGTACAAGACTGCTGCACACGTTAGAGGCAT
>CM051002.1:1039331-1041831 GCA_027704905.1 Muraenolepis orangiensis
CACACACACACACACACACACACACACACACACACACACACATCAGACGTCAAGACCCTCTCTTTTGTCCTTCAGCCGCTGACTGGAACTCATTTGGGGCCGCAGTGGGCTGCCATCATCCTCCACCAATTACTTTCAAACGTCGTCCATTAGGAGAAGACGGCCCAGAGACCGACAGAACCGGAGCCGTCAGAACCGGAGCCGACAGAACCGGAGCCGTCAGAACCGGAGCCGACAGAACCGGAGCTGTCAGAACCGGAGCCGGGGTTCAACCGGCGCCCCACATCCCCGTCCTCCGGATCCTGGCCAGAGCGCATGCAATCATTACCGGCAAACACATTTGATTTATAGCTGCGCTGCATATTCCCCTGGCATGGTTATAAAGTAGTGTGTGTGAGAGAGAGAGAGAGAGAGAGAGAGAGAGGGAGAGAGAGAGAGAGGAGAGAGAGAGAGAGAGAGAGAGAGAGAGAGAGAGAGAGAGAGAGAGAGAGAGAGAGAGAGAGAGAGAGAGAGAGAGAGAGAGAGGAGAGAGAGGAGAGAGAGAGAGAGAGAGAGAGAGAGAGAGAGAGAGACTGGAGAGTGTGGAGGAGATGTTGTGTAAGAGATGTGCTGCTGATGTTTTTCTGCAGTAAATTTGGCCCGCTTAAAATATTACATTTTTTTGCATCTGATGTATATATTGATGTATACGTTTTACACACATATCTATCTATATAGATAGATATAGATCTATATAGATAAAGATCTATATGTAAATAGCGGGCGAGTGAGGCCAACTGTGTGTGATGGAACCTTTTCAATAAATTGGAACTATCAATTATGCATGTTAGGGAGATGCTGCATGCGCTCCTCTTTTACGACCCTGAGTCACAGGGGGGGGGGTCGCACGGGGGGGACATTTTGACGACATCATCAGTACACTGAGATGAGGGACGGATTTCATCGAGAGTCAACCTGATATACCCCACCATAAACGCCACCACCACTACCACTACCACCATCACCACTACCATCAGTGGCAAACCGTGTCTATCACAACTGGACCTTCTGTAGACCACCACCCCATTCAAACATTCGGTTGTTCTAGTAATAATAATTATTCAAATTTGTCAGTGTACTGTACAGTGAAATAATTTCTCTGCATTTAATCCATCCTAGTATTAGGAGCAGTGATCAGCTATTTATACAGAGGGGAGCAGTTAGGGTTAGGGTGTCAAGGGTGTGTTAGCCGGGGATCGAACCAGCAACCGCGACCGCTCTACCTCCTGAGCTATACTGCCGCCCAATCAGTCAGACAGACGTCACAAAGGATGTCACTTTATGCCTTATCTCATTTAGGCAGATCAGATTGTCGCAGCCAATTTCCAAGTTGACCATAGTTGTAAAAGCAGTGTCCATGTAGTGAAGTAACAGACCAACACAGACCACCACACAGGCTATCGGTGAAAGGGACCGTCTAACACGATAAGTGAAAAGGCTTAACGTAACTTAAAGTTCACTTAAAGACCAAATCCATTCTCCTGTCCTTCTGGATGGATCGAAAACCCGGTCCTAAAGCTGATCACTGCTTTATGACCGGGTTATCGATACATTGATACATTGATGCTTCGAGAGGTTGGTCAAGGACTTTATTTGCTCCGTGTTACCTACCACGCTGGACCCATGGCAATTTGCATATCGTCAAAATAGATCCACGGACGACGCAATTGCCATGGCCCTCCACACTGCCCTTTCCCACCTGGAGGGGAAGAACTGTTATGTGCGAATGCTGTTTGTGGACTACAGCTCAGCATTCAACACAATAGTTCCTGCCAAGCTCGACACCAAGCTGAGAGGTCTAGGCGTACCCCCATCCATGTGCAGCTGGATACTGAACCTCCTGTCAGACCGCCGCCAGGTGGTGAGGATGGGCAGCACCACATCAGAGCCACTGACCCTCAACACGGGAGCCCCCCAGGGATGCGTGCTGAGCCCTCTCCTCTACTCCCTCTACACCCACGACTGCATGGCTATGCACAGCTCCAACGTCATCGTCAAGTTTGCTGACGACACGACAGTGATGGGCCTGATCGCCGGCGACGACGAGACAGCCTACAGGGAGGAGGTCGGATCGCTGGAGCAGTGGTGCCAGGAGAACAGCCTCGCCCTCAACGTCAAGAAGACCAAGGAGCTGATCGTGGACTTCAGGAGGCAGAGGGGAGAGCACAGCCCCATCTCCATCGACGGCGTTGCAGTAGAGAGGGTCAGCAGCTTCAAGTTCCTCGGCGTGCACATCTCCGAGGACCTCACATGGTCCACGCACACCACACACGTGGTGAAAAGGGCCCAACAACGCCTGTATTTTCTCAGGCGTCTGAAGAAATTCAGCATGGGCCCCCGCATCCTGAGAACATTCTACAATGGCACCATCGAGAGTGTTCTGACAGGGTGTATCACCGCCTGGTACGGGAACTGCACGGCACTCGAGCGCAGAGCGCTTCAAAGGGTGGTGCGGACGGCC
>CM051002.1:1046831-1059331 GCA_027704905.1 Muraenolepis orangiensis
AAATGTATCAACTGTTTGGAATAGCACTCTTTACGCACGTGAGTATTAAAGGTAAAAGTCTTAACGTCCTGTCTCAAGCCCTGCCGGACCACCCTGCTGGACCACCCTGCTGGACCACCCTGCTGGACCACCCTGCTGGACCTCCCTGCTGGACCACCCTGCTGGACCACCCTGCTGGACCTCCCTGCTGGACCACCCTGCTGGACCACCCTGCTGGACCACCCTGCTGGACCTCCCTGCTGGACCACCCTGCTGGATCAACCTGCTGGACCACCCTGCTGGACCACCCTGCTGGACCTCCCTGCTGGACCACCCTGCTGGACCACCCTGCTGGACCACCCTGCTGGACCACCCTGCTGGATCACCCTGCTGGATCAACCTGCTAGATCTGCTCTCAATGTGTGAAATGGGTCCAGTTCTCCACAGCTAATAATAATACAAACCGGCTAAAGCTAGCTCTTATTAATATACTAGACAGCTAAATCACCCCGGTTCAAATATTATAGACACAATGGAGAGTCGAGTAAGGTCTCATTTTTCAGCAAAATTACAACCTGTTCATATATTGGCAATTTAAATTGATTTATGCATGTGAAATCCTACATGTAGTCATTGTATTACATTTACATTAGAGTCATTTAGCAGACTATTTTCTCAAGTAACTTATATTACATTAACATTACATTTCATTTCAGTCATTTAGCAGACACTTTTATCCAAAGCGACTTACAATAGTGATAAGAGGAGTAAAAAGTGATCAGAGGACTTAAAATAGTGCGTTCAACAAAGGTAGACAATAGTTTCCAGAAGTCATAAGTCATGTCCTTCCTAACACGTCTCTACTAAACCAGAGCTCAGGAAGATGGACAATATGAGCAATAGAACAATAGAACTAACTAACAAACAATCAAGTCACCACTAAAGCTAGTAGGGGCAGGAGCAGAGGAAGGATCAGGGTGTGTTGAAGATGTGGGCTTCCAGCCTGTGGCAGAAGATGGCCAGTGACTGACGTCAGAGTTCATTCCACCGCTGTGGGGATAGAACAGAGAAAAGCCGTGATCGTGTAGATCGGCCCTCAGGGGCCCCTGAGCGATGGGGAAAGCAGACGCTGGCAGATGTCCCTTTAACACAATAAAAACCTAAAGTGTCTGCCTCCTATAGCCCCTGTGACTGTGCTCAGCCTCACCTGTGAGTCACTTTGGATAAAAGCAAAGACCTAATGTAAATGTACCTCAATTCAAACATGAGAGCGTGTCCCGTCTGTGTCTGGAGGAGTGGACCATAGAAGAGAGGTAGACGTCAGAGATAGAAAGCGTGTCGTGTCCATCCAGTGAAAATGTAATGACATTTAATATGACGCCCTATCTCGGTGTGTGCAAAAAGCAAGACTGACTCATTCATTGTAAGCCATATGCACATATTTTGTTCAGCACCCACCTCACTCCTGCCCCCCCCCCAACACACACACATACACACATTCACACACACACACACACACACACACACACACACACACACACACACACACACACACACACACACACACACACACACACACACACACACACACACACACACACACACACACACACACACACACACACACACACACACACACACACACACACACACACACACACACACACACACACACACACTCACACTCGACTCCCTCTGCAGAACCCAAGGAGGTGACACATGATGTGACAGACAGAGACATGTGTTCCTCGTACCTTCGAGGATCAGCGTGTGAGACCGGCTGTATGTTTCGCTTTTTGCACCAGCCGCCATATACAGTATATCACCCGTATCCTCCCTACTTAGACATTGTATTGTTCTTTATCATTGTTTATTCTATTCTTAGTATTATTGTTGTGTAGATTTCATAATGCAGGAGAAGTAAGCATTGCATTGTACGTGTTACCCATGGCAAAAATGAAGGATCTTGAATGTTAAATCTTGCTTGCAGTACAGGGGAAATACTAATATAGCATAATATGTATGATATGATATAATGTCATCTATAATATAGATCTATAGATGATAATATAGATTATATAGATAATATAGATGATATGATATAATGTCATCTATAATATAGATCTATAGATGATAATATAGGTAATATAGATCTATAGATGATAATATAGGTAATATAGATCTATAGATGATAATATAGATAATATAGATCTATAGATGATAATATAGATCATATACATCTATAGATGATAATATATATCATATACATCTATAGATGATAATATAGATCATATAGATGATAATATAGGTCATATAGATCTATAGATGATAATATAGGTCATATAGATCTATAGATGATAATATAGATAATATAGATCTATAGATGATAATATAGATCATATAGATCTATAGATGATAATATAGAAAAATATAGATCTATAGATGATAATATAGCTAATATAGTCCTATAGATGATAATATAGATAATATAGATGTTGGTATAAATAGTGTGGAATTAAAATATATATATATATATTTATATTTATATATTTATACTGTATATAATACACTGCCTGCACAGATTCTCACTCACTTAAGCTCCTTCTAAATCAGTTGCATGGGCTCTTACTGAGCCGATTGTCTCTCAGGAAGAACAGTCCTTTTCCCTCAGAGATATTATTATTATTATTATTATTATTATTATTATTATTATTATTATTATTGTACTGGATGCCCAATCGAGGGAATTTAACCACGAAGTAAAATGAGACATAATTAAGCTAGCTCGCCAGACGTAATTAATTGACGAGAGAATGTGGAAGTAATCCCCCGATAATTAGAAGGCCAATACTTCTAATTGACAACGCGTCTGTGAAGATTATCAGCTCATTGGCTTTAATCTTACTACTTAGAACTTCACGGGGGCCTTTCTGTAATATGACTCGCCCATCCTGGAGTCATTTCAATTATCCGTCACATTATCCAATTAAAAAAATGGATTTAAATTTGATTAAGAATAAAACAATAACGTATATATCCAAAACTTACACGCTTGTCTTCAACTGAAGTTCCAGGAGAAACCCCCACAGAGTGTGAGTGTCTGTGGACCCGGCAGCTCAGAGGTTCATGTTGTCCATTTTCCATGAACCTCGCTCCCAAAGTGCAGAGATAGTTAGTGTTTGTAACTTTATCTTTGGTCCATGAATGCGGATTGTGGAGGAATACTCACACACACCGGGAGGTGAAGTCTAGATTAAGACTAAGATACATACTGTATGTCAATAGTAGTAGTTAACAGGGGGGTTACACCACCGTTTTGTGTGGATCGAAGTGAGGAGGAAATCGCTGGAGTATAAAATATTTACACTTGAGTGAAATACCTGACATTTATTTATTGACATGACACAGTGTGCGGATATTTTGCCAGAACCCAATTTGTTCAGCGGTCAAATTCACAGAAAAACTGAAGCCAAGTTGGGCTTCACATTATATGTGACTCAACACTCTCTCTCTCGCTGCTGCTAAACACAGCTGGCATTTGGAAGAAAAATGTCAGAGGTCTTACGTAAACTAATCAGCTATGTCCAGCTTTATAGCTCTGCCCCGATGCCTTCTGGGCAAAGAAGAACAAAATAAAGCCAAGCTTTATGTTATCCCGGTACCTATTATCTTGGAACCAAAATTGTCCTTCTATGGAAAAGCAAAACAAAGTGAAAACTTTCTTTCAGGGGCAAGGACACTTCTCGGCAACTTCTGCCTAAAGTTCTTTCAGACAGAGAACATCATGGAGGATGAATATCCCTCAGGTCACTGTTAAAACACCAACAGCTTCTCTACCACAGTCACCGCTGGGGAAACCACCAGCACATGATGCATGGCCGAGCTTTGGGAGGATCCCACTCAGCGAGGGTTCATGCAAACGGGGCCCGGACATGGTGGTTGGCCCTCAGCCTCCGTGGGTCGACACATCCCAACGAGTCCCCCCTTGTGGTTAGGGGGGGGGGGGGGGGAGGGGCTTGGTTGTGTGATGTGGTTCCTATGGGAGACAGAAGATGGAGGCGAGGGGGGGGGGCAGAATCCGATCCAGGGCTCTCCAGCGGAATCCAAACACGTGGTATTCCAGATGGAGGGACAGGACCAAATGGTGTCCTCCATGGGACCATGTGGAATAACAGACGGTCACGAGTAGAGCTGACAGGGGAGGAAGTGGACATTGCTTTCTAGAAATGTCACAAAAAGATAATGATATGCTTATCTTGTGGAGTGATTTCTCTAGAGTGTGTTTCCCACGTTGCCAATAACGCACCCTAAAATACCCGGTAATTAACCTTCTTGAAATTAAACAGACATTTAACTATCAACAGTATGGGGGAAAAAGAAGAAACAACAACATCAAGTCCACCTTACACCAATCATTCAACACTATCACACTCTCCTCCCATCAGACGCCTGTGTGTGTGTGTGTGTGTGTGTGTGTGTGTGTGTGTGTGTGTGTGTGTGTGTGTGCTGCAATTGTGCATGCATGCCCATATGAGCACGCGTACTCACACACACACTCACACACACACACACACACACACACACACACACACACACACACACACACACACACACACACACACACACACACACACACACACACACACACACACACACACACACACACACACACACACACACACACACACACACACACACACACAGTGGACTGTGTGACAGTTTGCCCATTTTTAATGAGGCACACCTGGCCCTCATTCATAATAAAAGACAGATTTCATAATTATTCGGAGGCAATCTCACCCAAGCTGGCCCCAGTCCAACAACTGTACAGCGTCCAGCGACTGCTGCATAGTGTGACGTCTGTGTAGCCGTGACACGGGCCAAATCTGCATTGTTCAAACACTTGGAACCGTCAGATAATGTAATAGAGAGGAAAAACAACACAAACCCAGGGAGGAATGCATCGCGTCAACCCTGATGCAAAACACAGTATATAAATAAATAAATATCCCATAATGCAATTATGTAGTAATAATGAGGGGGAAGCAGACCTGTGTCTGGCAGCGCTCCGTATCAGCTTAATTAATCCTTAAGGAACCATGTCAAGTATATAACAGAATGGGCTTTCCGCCTGAACAACTCGAAAGTCTTTCTTCGCCCGTGTAAATTTGACGAACCAATGATGATATTATCTGCGGCGCTCAAAAGGGAGCAGGAAACTTTGACTTTGCCCAGTCATCAAGAACAAATGAAACTCCAACTGAGCAGATAACCTTGGGCCACCTTTTCCACGCGGTCGTTTCCCCGACTACTCGGGGTTGGAAAGGACTTTGAATGCGACATGTCCTTTTGCGATTATTAAAGAAAATAAATTAAATGAGTGAATATGCCATAGATCTGAAAGAAATGTAAAATATTCCCTCTAGTCATTTAGCAGACTGGCTTTCTTTGTTTCCCGCATGAATGCAGACTCAACCTCAAAACCTTAATGTAATGTAACCTACATTTGTAGTCAATGTAGTCAAACACTTCCAAAGCAACTTACAAGAGTAAGGCTGAGAACAGGCAAAGCACACTATACAATCACAGCTGGATTATACAAAACATGCTAAAGGTGCACAAATGCAGCATTTGCATTTTTTTACCTGAAATCGGCCCCCAACTGTTTTAGTGAGTGTACATTTGAACAGACATGAAGACGTCTACAGATGGTTGCTCTGTGTGCCGCCGGGCTTTTGATTTGAAGCCTTCCTCCGGCCCTGCTCTGCTCCCACTGGGTTACCTGAGGGTAACAACACTGGGTTACCTGAGGGTAACAACGCTGGGTTACCTGAGGGTAACAACACTGGGTTACCTGAGGGTAACAACGCTGGGTTACCTGAGGGTAACAACGCTGGGTTACCTGAGGGTAACAACACTGGGTTACCTGAGGGTAACAACGCTGGGTTACCTGAGGGTAACAACGCTGGGTTACCTGAGGGTAACAACGCTGGGTTACCTGAGGGTAACAACGCTGGGTTACCTGAGGGTAACAACGCTGGGTTACCTGAGGGTAACAACGCTGGGTTACCTGAGGGTAACAACGCTGGGTTACCTGAGGGTAACAACACTGGGTTACCTGAGGGTAACAACGCTGGGTTACCTGAGGGTAACAACGCTGGGTTACCTGAGGCAAACGAGGAGGTTCACAACATGCCACTTACAAGATGTCCCAAAAGCTCACAGAAAATTCACAAAAAACAATCTAATAATGTATCCAAATTGAACTAAAACTGGGAAATACAATTATTGAAATATAAATCTGCAGGATTGAATCCTCTTTATTGGTCTCATGTAAACACAGTGAAATGAGTTCCTCTCATTGAACCCATCCTAGTATGAGGAGCAGTGGGTACGCCAACAAGATCAGCAGGATGGTCAGGAAGGCTGGCGCCTTGTTGGTGGTGTCTGAGAGAAGGATGCTGCGCAAGCTGCGTAGTATCCTTGACAACAACTCTCACCCTCTCCATCAGGTGCTGACCTCATACAGAAGCACCTTCAGCAACAGACTCATTCCACCCAGGTGCACCACAGAACGCCACAGGAAGTCCTTTCTTCCTGTGGCCATCAGACTCTATAATTCATCTACCTCGGGTCGTGAGAGGGACAGTGGAGACTCAGTGACCTGAGGTCAACACACTGTAAATTCCTTTCACTGTAATTTTGCACTGTAAATTCAATTTCACTTTTCACTTTTCACATTTCACACACTTTTTCAGTATTCATCTGAGTTATTTATTAGTATTTTATTTCTGCCAATTTGCACTATACGCATTGTTGTGTATTGTATATACCTACATATTACTGTATTAATACTGTAAATTGTGCAATTCATCTATCAATACATTTAGAGTTAATTTAGTTATATTTTGTTTATACTAGTTTAGTTTAGTTTAGTTTGTTGTTATTTAGTTTTTAGGTATTAGTATATTTGTGTGTGCATTTATTCCCCCTGTCTCAACCCTCGGGATAAATAAAGTAATCTGAATCTGAATCTGAATCGGATTCAGCTCTTGGATCTCCAGGGGAGGGTCTGGAGCCCCGGGGTTTCGGGGACTTGAACCCAAGTCTCAGCAGACTGAGCTATCCTGCCGCCCAATTCACCTACAACACTTAAAACTGTCTCAAGGCTCACACACACACACACACACACACACACACACACACACACACACACACACACACACACACACACACACACACACACACACACACACACACACACACACACACACACAGCATTAAAGGAGCAATAACAAATACACATTGACTCTGTATGAGAAGTTTTCTGTGATATATGTTTTAGTATTTCTTGTGTCAACAACCATTTCTGTGGACCTAATTCCATTGATCCTTTTCCGCACCGCTTTTAATGTGAGACGAACATTACAGCATAACAAGCCATCAGGCTAAAAATAACACTGAGAAAATGAACAATGGGGGAAGAGGATGCTGGCTACAGCGCACCATTTCTCCTGAGCTAACAGCCCGCGAGAAGTAGGCTACACAATATAAATATAAACACGCACACACATTAGCTGCAGAAGAGGCAGCACACACTATGCATATTTACATTATTTATATACAGTACAAAGAAACATCATGGCCACCTAAAGAAGATGTTTAGTTGTTTAGTAGATAGTATCATTATGTAGTTATTTATTTACCAGATTAAACCTCCCCTGACTTTTGAAGTGAATCTGAAATGCAACGTATCGAGCGTTGACATCGTATCGCTACTTCCTGCATGTTACAGAGGTCAAGCGTAGGGTCAAGGGTCACGGCCGTCAAACGCCCCCAACATTCGCACCTCCTGTGGCCATTGTCTCGGATAACCACAGAGGATGGCTGTGAGTGAACACACACACACACGGCTGAGTGTGTGTGTGCGCATTCTAAGCCAACAGGGGGGATATTAGCGATGCGCCGGATGGCGTGCGAGCCGCTTCGCCGCAGAATCTCCTCCCACGCCGCTCCGGCGATGATGAACCGGCGCTACAATAACTCAGCGTGTCACCGACCTGCTTTCATACCGTCCGCCCGCATTAGCACCGAACGCCACTTGATGGCTACCGCCGCTCTCCTGTCTACAACCAGCCCAGTCTGGACTCCAGTGATGGTGTCACCTCAACCAATGGTTAGACTCACACCGTTTGTACCTAATTCTATTTGAAGCCGGTGACCTGGTTTAGAAGTAGCTGCTTTAATGGCGTTCCCAGAGAAATGCCAAATGATGGCACTAGATAATATAAGCTAATAATGTTTTGGGTTTCTTTGTTGGCTGATTTGATTTGGAATATGTGAAACGGAAGCCAGCCGGTGGTGCTGTGCAGAGAAAACCTCCCTCCCTCCCTCCCTCCCTCCCTCCCTCCCGACCGACACCTAAATGACGGTACTAGAGCGTCCGCCTCTCATGCCGGGGGTCGTGAGCTCGAGCCCCGTGTGAGACACTGTGACATATACACACACAAAAGTGTCATGTTATTATGATGCTTGCTAAATGTGTTGTTGCTGGATGTCTAATTGTGTGGTTGACACTCTAGTACCTCCACTCCTCCCCCCACCCCTTTAGAGCAGAAGCTCTGCTAAAGATACACAAGAAGTCAAACCTAAAATACAATCCATATATCTCCGGCCAAAAATGAGGTCATGGTAGAGAGGAAGCCAAAAAGAGAGAAGGAAAATCTAAGGCACACACTTTCCACCGTGTTTGTGTGCTGGTGTTTGTGGTGGTGGTGGTGGTGGTGGTGGTGGTGGGCTGTAGTTATGCCAGCAGAGTGTTGTGTTCTAGGCTTAGTTCAGCATTTCAAAGTGTCTTTTGTGTGCCACATGTGGCTGTGTAAACTTCCCAGTACCAGGTCCGCCATTATCGACTGGTCTTCCCCCAGAATCCACTGGGGCCCCATGCTGCCTGTTCTAAATACAATCTGTGCTGTTTTCCACAACACCAAAATGTCCATGTCTTTGCTACACTTTCCTTGGCGTGTTCTTTGCTGCAGGGATAGTGGTAGGTTCGACACTATAAACTCACAGGGTACGGTGCGTACCCTGTGAGTGCAACAGCAGAAACAGGCTTTAAAGATGGACGATCAGACACACATCACATATCTGTGAGCTGCCACACGGCGTGACCCCTAAGCAAACAATGTACCATTCCTCCAATGAGGACTCGTGGGAAACCATTGACGTTGACATTTTCCACAAAGACGGTGAGCTTTGAGTGAAAGACACTAGAGCTAAAGTTCAATGTTCAAGTCAAACAAATAACTTTGGTTACTTTACTTCTGCGGTGGTTAAGTATATATATAGTACCTGGACCTTAACCTTTTCTTAAATGTCAACTTACATAGAATCCACTCCGTCGCTTCACAGCAATAAACAAACTATTATCTTTAGGGGAAATAAAGTGTCAGCCGTGTGCACGCCGAGCCAATCGCCAGAGGAAATTACGCGTGTCCTTTCCAAACCTTTCTTGTCGTCTTTATTTACACAGACCAAAAAAATAAATAACTATATAAATAAAAGCTTTGTCCTCTGCAATGGGGGGAAAGAGTTGGACCGGTAGCCCCCTGCAGCCTGTGAGTGCTCAGGGCCTGAGAGACTCAGGACATTATGGGTTGGCCGGACAGTGTTTATGGTGCTGAGTCAGCAGACAGGGACAAGTGGATTGACTAGCCTTTCACCGGTAATCAATCACAACTTGTGGCGTTATTCTCACAAGGCTAGCCCGGCTTCATTACCATTCAATAATTATCTGAGGCACCTGAAGGCTCGTCCACTCCTCTTTGAAAACGATGATGAGTTACAGTTGAGCCGCGAACCAATTGACCTGCATGTTGGTTTGTGTTGTTTTGGATGTGTTCACAGAAGTCACATCATCTCAGCATGGAGAAAGTTATTCACAGTTTCACACATGTTGGGTATCCATTTTATTTGAGAGTTAATGTTGACACGACAGGCGTTTACAAGATTCAAGATACAAGATATTTGATTGGCCAATTGCAACAGGTACATTGGAATGCTTACTCCCACGCATTCCCTCCCGCAGTATATATATATATATATATCTCCAAAACAATACCATAAAAATAAAAATAAAAACAATACCATAAAAATAAAAATAATAAACCCGCTGTCCATGCGTTGGAACAGCTGATCTACCTTGGCATCTGACAAGCATGAAGACCTGAGTGCTGAGTTGGTCCATTCCCGTCCTAAATCTTAAAGTCTGTCACAAATCAGTGAGCCCTGTAATTGGTATTTGTACTCCTCTGCCTGTCACCAAGTGCTGTTTCCAAACAATAGTGTTTTTTGGTCGAGTCCTTGGACTGATTTAATTGATTTCTAGTAATAACTCTGGGCACGCACTGACACTTTCAGGATCGCTAATGAGATCCAATTTGAATTTAGATTCAAAAGGGTTGAGTCATTTCATCAGGACTGCAGCTAATTGAACCAAGACCATTATGTAACCAGTTGAAATTGTGGTTGTTGTTTTTTGTGATTTTTTTTTAACAGTCCTGGACTGGTCACTATACTATTCTTGGCTTTTGGTTTCTATTAACAGTGTTGTTGATGTTCGATTCAGGGCAGTATTTGTAGCAAGAGATCAGAGCAGACACCAAAATCACACAGAATAATCGATATGTGTGTTTAAAAAACAAATAAAGGCATGCCACAGTCTGTCGATCCTTTGATCAAATGACTATTGTTCAGTGGCGAAGCGTGTCTATCACAACTGGACCTTCTGTAGACCAGGGGTTCCCAAACTTTTCAGCCCGCGACCCCCAACATAACAGACCCCCCCCCCCCCCACCCACTATCACCGGAGGGACTGAAACATTAAAAACAACGTGTGCACAGAGCTTCACCATCGAGAACATCGTGAAGTCCAAGGGGGGGCTTTTTTTTCAGCTGCAAATGATACTGTCGTGAATCAAAATTCCTTTATTCGTCACCCGTACATATATAAAAATATCTATGCACACGTTATTATTAACAATAAAAACCTCATGGTCACATCAAGAGGATTCTGAAATCATCTCGCGACCCCCCCCGCCCCCCCTCGGGGTCCCGCGACCCCCACTTTGGGAACCCCTGCTGTAGACCACCACCCCCACCATCACCACCACCCCCATTCGAAAATTCAGTTGTTCTAGTCAGACGGACGTCACGGAGGAGTCACTTTATGCCTTATCTCATTTAGGAAGATCAGATTGTCGCAGCCAATTCCCAAGTGTACCATAGTTGTAAAGCAGTGTCCATGTAGTGACGTAACAGCCCAACACAGACCATCACACACAGGCTATCGGTTAAAGGGACGGTCTAACACGCTTCACGTGAAAAGGCTTAACGTAACTTAAAGTTCAAAATAACGATCAATAATCACCAAATGTCTCTGGCATATGTCTTGTCATTAGCACTTTCACCTGTCAAAATGAAAGTGAAAAGGTGAAAGTGCTAATGACAAAACATATGCAAATTAGGTGATTATTGATCGCGGTTTTGTAACTCTTAGTTACGTTAAGTCTTTTCACGTTAAGCGATGCAAAGAAAGATCAAGTCCAAACTCTCAATTCAAATGCACAACAATGCTTAACAAACCCAAGACAGCCATTAACTAATCATTCAACAAGTGTGTGGAAACAAAATACAACAACCAGCTCAACGAGACGCAACACTGAGACAAAACCAGCAAAGACAAATGAGTCTCATTCACCAACGATGTTCACTTAAAGACCAAATCCATTCTCCTGTCCTTCTGGATGAATTGTTCGACCACCATCAGGTCATAAAGATGATCGCTTTTCAGATCCAAAATAAGTTCCAATTCCCTGCTCTCTTGTCGGTCCCAAATAGCAACACTCCCAGCAGTAGAGCCTCTTGTGGCTAGTAGAGCCCGTTAGCCACGGGGATCTTTCCCAGTTGCTACTCTGAAAATGGCGAACATAGCCTGCTTTAACTACTTGAGTCAGCTCCAGATTGTCAGGTGTTGGACGGCCTTTTTTAATAATGTCCATCTTAACATTAAATGGTCGTCTTGAAAATGGTTCAGACAATAAATCCGCAACGACATCATCTTCACCTGTTGCCATTTTGACGTAAAAAAAACAACGTAGAAAACGTAACACTACGCTAGATCCACTCTCGCGCCAGCCACCACCTTGCACCTTCTAGCTCCCTATTGAGCTGCGGGGAAATCTAAAAGAATACGCCCATTGGCTACAAATCACGATATGATTGGTTGATCAAATTGTCAATCCAAACGTACGCTCTCATTCGGTCTAAGGGCCAAAGTCATCGGGAATACTTTGGTTGAAGGATATTCTTCCCAGCAACCCAGAAAAATATCTGATTGGTTGCATTGTTTTTCCAACACAAAACCACTCAAATGCGTCGTGCATGGACCGAGAAAGACAAACAAATCAACGTAACACTGTAATATAACACAGATATGATTCTCATATATTCATTTTTTTGAA
>CM051002.1:1064331-1074331 GCA_027704905.1 Muraenolepis orangiensis
GAGAGAGAGACACAGCCAGTGTGAAATCACAAACACGCCCTCTCCACTAAGCCTCATTAGATCCACAAATTAAACAACTGATTGCAATAGAGAGCTTCAAACCCCATTCTGAATCATTCATTTTGACTAAACCACTGAACTGAAATAAGAACATGAAAGGACATAGAAGGGGGACTTTACAACACCAACTCATGAATAAATATGCACAATTGCAAACCAGGGTTCACTAGGATTTGGCTTAAATGGTTTATAAAAAAACATTTACAGCACCAAAGAAAAAAAGTACTTTATATTTGTTTTCTATATTTTTTAAGTGTTGCTAGTTCCCATGGGCGATCAATATTTTATAAATGTAGGCAGCAGCACAGGTTATTGTCTTTTAAAAGCAAGGAACCAAAGCTTTCTGGAAATAATTGAAAACAATTAATTTCTTTGTGACAGTAATGTGTATTTTGGACACATAATCAACTCAAAAAAAGCACTCGAAGTTTGATTGAATCCAACTCAACTATATGACAGAATAATAGCAATGATAATAATAGCCACATTTGCCTTCATGTACTTAACTTTTTATTTGCGATTATTTTAGAGCATAGGTTTTGTTTATTGCATAATACATTATCCTAAGGGCCTCAGTAGATGTGGCATGGAATATACAGTGGGCAATTATACAATGAACAACAAACACGTCACCCACAACATAGTCATGAATTAGGTGGACGGCTAACCAAAGAGGCAATATGCCTTGTAGCGACCCAGGTTCGATTCCCGCCTGTGGTCCTATGCTAGTCATTCCTGTTCTCTTTCAACCTACTTTCCTCCACCAATGATAACATCCATGTATTATATGTGATCCCACCCCCTTCTCTTGGTGACAGTACCTCTGCAGGGCCTGAGGGGCGCTGCACTGATTGTGTTCAGAGTCCACTGGTCTGTGGTGTTGCTAGGGGCAACACCAGAAGGTGGAAGGTTCTTCCACTAACAGGTAAGGTCTGCTGAATGAGCAGGTAATATGCTCTCCACTCCCACAAACCAGTGGGCAGACCAAACATAAACTGCTTAAGCGCTCTACTGGACAGGCTAGCGTGAAGAGAGAGATAATAGACAGGAGAACCAGAGAGCTGCTTTAGGCTATTGCCAGAGATATATCTTCTTAGTTTAAATGATCATGATTTAGCTATTAACTGTGTGTTAATGATAAGCAGATTGACTGTTTAGTCGTTGAAATGCAGATGGTTTTATCCAAGGGAATTGTGTTTGTTGACTAGTTGATATATTTGTATAGGAGTAGACCTAATGAGCAGGTGGGGGTGGAGCTCACAGGCCATGGTGTCTAGGGGGGGTCTGCTGGTAGGCTGCAGACAGGGGGGTTACACCCAGGAGATAACTTCTATCCTCAGAAAAAGGGTGTATGATGAGAATCTCTTGTTGTTTTTTCTTTTTGACTGTACTATACACAGAGAATGACTGAGGACTACCTGTTTATTCCTTTTGGTCTCATAGCCCGTAGCTCTCGGTTGGCGTACACACACACACACACACACACACACACACACACACACACACACACACACACACACACACACACACACACACACACACACATCCACTTGTGTCACTGGGACATAAAGGGGACTGGGGATTAGAGGGCAGAAGGAACCTAGAGCCATATGGTGCTGAAGAGAGCCTGAAGCCAGGAGGCACGGAAACCCTCAGAGAGTCGGCAGCCGGCCCCACGCAACACAACACAACCCTGAAGCTTGGAAGAGGAAGAGGGGAGAGCCATAGGCTCCTACTGACTGTACACACACACACACACACACACACACACACACACACACACACACACACACACACACACACACACACACACACACACACACACACACACACACTGGATGAAGTGCAATAAGGTAACAAGGTAACAAAACAGTTTAAACAATGGTGTAGGTCATGTATTTGCGTTAAATCGTAAGTAAGGATTGATAACAAATAATAAATAAATAATAAATACAACTATTACCAGGTTATGTTTTCGTCTCCGTTTGTCTGTTTGTCTGTTAGCAAGATAACTCAAAAAGTTATGTACAAAATTGGACTAAACTTGCTGGTTAGATTCCCAAGGAACAGTTGATTCCATTTGGCGCGGATCCAGATGACATATATTTGTTGGTGTGGCAGAGGTTCTTACTTCTAGTTATAATTAAAATAACATTTATTATCAGAATGTTTTATAATAATTATTATAATTATAATAATTATTATATAATTATTATTATAATTATTATAATATTATTATAATATTATTATAATAATATTATAATTATTATAATTATAATAATTATTATATTATTATTAGTCACAGCCGTGACACAGCCATAGTCTTGCAAATGCAGTGTCAGTGATGTCACCCCGCATCTCGCCACCATGGATGAAAGCGCATGCGATTACATGAGGCAAAGGATGGGATTCCGCTGGAGGAGAGCCGACACGTCTCTACAAGCTCCCGCACTTTATTTAATTGACTTAGTTTACTTGTACTTTTTACATTTTTTTCGCACTTTTCTTGTATATTTAAGTAACTTTATAGAACTATAGCAAGTCACCATGTGTGTCAGGTGTGGGACTTACCTGCGGAGATCGGGAGGGACAAAGGAGAGCGGGGGGAGGGGAGCCACCAAGCCCCAGGGGGCAACAACAAACGCGCCCGTAGGAGAGGGTCCCGTGGCGGCCTACTGGTTAGGACACGCCAGAGGGGATGGGGACCAGCCCTACTGAGCATTCTCCTCGCCAACGTCCAGTCTCTCGCAAACAAGTCCGACGAACTGTACTGTCGTATTGCCTCGCAGCGGGACATCAGGGAGTGCTGCGCCATGATTCTAACGGAGACGTGGCTGTCCTCCGTGATTCCTGAGGAAGCAGTGCTGCAACCACCGGGATTCTCTTTGTTTCGGACCGACAGAACAGCTGAGTCCACAGGGAAGAATAAAGGTGGGGTATTTGTGGCGTATGCTGCTTGGTGAACAACAGCTGGTGTACAGACATTTAGGTTCTTTCTCCACACTGCTCATCTAATCTGGAATTACTGACAATCAAGTGTCGCCCTTTTTACTTGCCGAGAGAAATCTCTGCTATTCTCATGGTGGCGGTTTACATCCAACCACGGGCTGATGCGAACATCGCATTGGACAAACTTTACATTGAAGTGAGAAAACTTCTGAATCTCTACCCCGAGGCAGACCTCAGTGTTGCGGGGGACTTTAACCACTGCAATTTAAAAAAAGTATTACCAAAATACTATCAACACATCTCATCTCCCGACCAGACAGAACAAGACTCTTGATCACTGCTATACCATCATCAAGCACGCTTATCGCGCTGTTGCACGGCCGGCTTTCGGCAAATCAGACCACGCCTCCGTGCTTCTACTTCCCGCTTACAAGCAGAAGTTGAAGTCCACGCCCACAGTTGTAAAGAATGTGCGTCGCTGGACAGGTGACGCCTTACTACACCTGCAGGGGGGATAGAAATCACTGACTGGAGTGTTTTCAAGACCACTGACCTTGATATGTATGCAGATCATGCCACAGCATACATTAACAGGCTAGTGGAGGAATGCATCCCGACCAGGTCTGTTCGCTCATTCCCGAACCGCAAACCATGGATGAATGCTGACATACGGAACAAACTAAAGGAACGTGAGTACTGCTTTCACAACAGGCGACTCCGATCACTACAAGAAGGCAAAGTATGAACACAGAAAAGCCATCAAGAAGGTCAATTGGATTACAAAAACAAATTGGAATTACATTTTGGGGGCTCTGACAACAGACGTATGAGGCAAGGTCTGAGGGCCTCTCCAACTACAAGGGGAGCTCAGGGGCAGTCACCAACAATGACCCTAACCTACCAGACCAGCTAAACAAGGTTTTCGCTTGCTTTGAAAGAGACCATGAGCCGACCAACAACTTGAACATACACCCAGAGAACTACGTTCTACAACTGTCTGATTCCGAGGTCCGCAGAACCTTCAGGAGGGTGAAGGCGGGGAAGGCAGCCGGCCCAGACGGAGTTCCATCCCTTAACACCCATAGCCATGAAGTGCCTGGAGAAACTTGTAATGTCGCATATCAACTTTTCCATCCCTGAGTCCCTAGACCCACTCCAGTTTGTATACAGACCAAACAGGTCTGTAGGCGACGCCATTTCCCTGGCACTACACGCGGCCCAGGAGCACCTACAAAGGAGGGACACCAACGTCACACTGCTGTTCATTGACTACAGCTCGGCGTTCAACACCATGGTTCCCTCCAAGTTGGTCCTGAAACTGAGGGAAAAATTGCAGACAACACCGCAGTCATCTGATAAGCGAGGACGAGGAAACGGAGTACAGAGATGAGGTATTCCAGCTGACGGGATGGTGTGAGGACAACAGCCTCAGCAAGACTAAAGAGCTCATCGTGGACTTCAGGAGCCATGCATTGAGGAGATCTGTAGGACCAGATGTCGGAAGAAGGCCATGTCCATCATAAGATTAGATAAGATTAAAATGTATGGTCATCTCACAGCACAAGTACAGTACAGCGAAAATAATTTAGCATCCAACCAGAATGCAAATGTTGCAGTAAAGTGCAGGTAATATATCATTTACAGTTTACAGTTGCTAAAAGACAGTCTACTAGGTTAACAGCTATAAGATTACTGATAGAGTTTGTGTGAGATATGAGCATAATAATAGGTATATATTTATATATACAGGTAAGTATTTAACAGGTAGCAATCAGGGGTATGCAATTATGAAAAACAGGATAAATATATATATAAATGTATATACAGCATGTAGTGAGCAGGGATATGCAGTTGTATCAACAGTTGAAGATTTAAACATATACAGCAGGTACAGTAAAAATGTACACATTTACAGGTACGTTATCAATATGTCAACTAGGGAGGGAGCTGTGATTACAGTGCAAGGCAGGTGATGTATTATTATTAAAGGATATATTGAGCAGGGGTTGGGCAGCAGGGGGGGGTCTGTCTTCGTGGTGCAGAGTTCAGAGAGATGGCAGCTGAGGGGAAGAAGCTGTTCCTAAGCTGCTTGACTTGGAACAGAGGTTTCTATAGCGCCTCCTGGAGGGGAGGAGGGAAAACAGTCCGTGGTTGGGGTGAGAGGGGTCTGAGACAAATATATGTAGATATCATCCATTAAACGTTGTAATTTTTTATTGTACAGTATTGTTATATGATAGTGTTGTTTATAGTATATTGAATAGTACATAGGATATAGTATATAGTGTTTTTTATAGTATAGTATAGTGTAGTATAGTAAAGTATTGTACAAATTCAGAAAAGGGGAGTGAATGGGGAGAAAGCATGCTTGTTACACATGGAAAAAATAATTTGGAATCTTGTTTTAACTTAATTCTGCCGGTTCAGCACTTTAGTAATGCTATATATGTGCTGTATAAATAAAGCTTGACTTTACTTTTGCCAGTGTGAACTTTGCACTCTGTGTCTCAAAGATGCTACCAGATTATAATTGAAGTGCTTCTTGCATCTCGGCCACACACACTATTCTGTATTCATGATGCTGCGGTACTACTGCCACTTCAAATGCTTTTTAAATGCTTTTTGCACAATAGAACACATGTACATCCATCAATCACTTTATTGTTGTTTTTATGTAATTTTTTATTTGATTGTGTGTAGTATTCCTATAGTATTGTTTTTCTTGAAAGTTATACTGTGGGAGGGAATGGGGAGTAAGCATTCCATTGTACTTGAATCTTTAACAAACTATAGGAAGTCTCAACAAAGAGTATGCGCCATGAATTGTGAGCTAGAAGTCATTTTACAGCTAGTTACCCAGCAAACATTGAGGTAATTACAAAAACAATAATCCTAATAATTTGGGTAGGGTCTCTCTCCCTCTCCCTCTCTTTCTTCCCCCCACTCCTCACCATTCCACAGGCCTGTGAGCAAATCAGCCTCAGTTGCATCCTTTAAAATCATTTAAGCAAATAACAAGGTTCCCTAAACGTACCGGGGGCTTGGGGAGACGGCAGCACAGCCTTAAGAAGCTCCACACACATCTCTCTACAACATATCATATAATATACATACATATATAGATATATATACATATATATAGATATATACGTATATACATATAGATATATATACATATACATATATATATACATATATATACATATATATACATATGCATATATATATACATATATATATACATATATATACATATATATAGATATACATATATATATACATATATATACATACACATACATACATGCAAATTAGGCGTTAACTAGCCCTAATTAAAATGCACTAATTTGCATGCATTTACCAAGGCATTGCAGGTGAAAAGACAAAACATATCACCTCACAACTTCCCCAGATAGTTACTTACGTCAAGTCAGTATTTTCCCCTGAGATGTTATGTTTAAATATGCAGATTAGCTTTAAATCTATAGATGAATTCAGACAGGGTAGGAAAACGAACACCATTTAGTTATTTGAAAGTTTTCTTTCTAATAGAGTGAAAGAAAACATGGAAGCAAAATAGACCAAAATAACAAAATTTACAAGTACATGAAAAAACGATCTTTTTGCTTGTAATGTCCTGCCTTAAACAGTAACTTCATAATTTTGATTGTTGGCTGCTCATTTAATAACTATTAATTTTACTAGTTTGTTGTATGCTGATAGATGTTAATCATTCCATGATACAGCGACCCACCCTCATATTTGAAAGGAGGGAATTGTAGTTACACTGAAACTAAGTCCTTGTCAACAGCAGTTATTTGATGTTATGTGTGTGGTAAGTGTAATACTAATAATAATAATATTGTATTGGATCATTAATGTATTCAGGGAATTCAGTATTCTATTGCTTGACTTAACTTTTTGTTAAAAAATGTTTTTTATAAATTATTATGGGAAGTGCCCTTTTTCTCACTTGAGCTCCTGCCCCCGAAAATGTCTGTGCACGTCCGTGTACACACATATATATATACATACATACATACATACATACATACATACATACATACATACATACACACATACATACATACATACATACATACATACATACATACATACATACATACATACATACATACATACATACATACATATATATACAAATACATATACATACCTTACATATATACATAGAAAAAATTGTAAAGCAAGAGCTGTGTCCGGATTCTCGGTAGAAAGTCAGGCCTGTTCTCAGTGGGTGTTGGCCTCCGCCAGGGCTGCGCTTTGTCACCCATCCTGTTTGTGATTTTCATGGACAGGATTTCAAGGCGTAGTCATGGAGGGGAGGGGTTTCAGTATGGTGGGCTCAGGATTGAATCGCTGCTGTTTGCAGATGATGTGGTCCTGTTTGCGTCATCAGTATGTGACCTTCAGCACTCACTGGATCGGTTTGCAGCGGAATGTGAAGCGGCTGGGATGAGGATCAGCACCTCCAAATCTGAGGCCATGGATCTTAGCAGGAAACCGGTGGATTGTCTACTCCAAGTAGGGAGGGAGTCCTTATCCCAAGTGAAGGAGTTCAAGTATCTCGGGGTCTTGTTCTCGAGTGAGGGGAGGATGGAGCGTGAGATTGACAGGAGCAGCTGGAGCGGTATTGGGTGCACTTTGGCGTACCGTTGTAACCAAAAGAGAGCTGAGCCAGAAGGCAAAGCTCTCGATCTACCGATCAGTCTTCGTTCCTACCCTCACCTCTGGCCATGAGCAATGGGTAATGACCGAAAGGACGAGATCGCGAATACAAGCGGCCGAAATGAGTTTCCTCAGGAGGGTGGCTGGTATCTCCCTGAGGGATAGGGTGAGAAGCTCAGTCACTCGTGAGAGACTCGGAGTAGAGCCGCTGCTCCTTCGCGTAGAAAGGAGCCAGTGGTTCGGGCATCTAGTAAGGATGCTTCCTGGTCGCCTCCCGAGGGAGGTTTTCCAGGCACATCCAACTGGGAAGAGACCACGGGGCAGACCGAGGTACAGGTGGGGTGATTACATCTCCACACTGGCCTGGGAACGCCTCGGGATCTCCCAGTCAGAGCTTGTCGATGTTGCCAGGGAGAGGGAAGTTTGGAGTCCCCTGCTGAAGCTGCTACCTCCGCGACCCGATTACGGATAAGCGGGAGAAGATGGATGGATGGATGGATGGACATATATACATATACACATACATACACACACCTTTTTGATGACATTGTCATGACTCTTGCTTAAAGGTTAATTTCAGGATTGTTTAATCTGGACCCTATATTCCTATCATTCTGTGTCTTAATGCGGATGTGGATTAATGCGGACAATTCTTTAAATGTGTCCAGTATTGAGCGAGGGCACTTCAGCAGTCACCCGTAAAACGTCCACAGTGTAACCCTTTGGGGCAATAGCTCCTAGTCAATGTACCACCTCTAAAAATGCTTGTTTTTGCCATGGATATCAGATTGTTATTCTAAGTCCGACAACGCTACGAAAAAGATACCTACAGAGAAATACAAGCCATTTCTCTACCTTTCAGTCTGTTATTGTGTCTAACCAGGTCTCGCTGGAAGAGAAGTGTCTCTGAAATATTGAGAGAGACTCATCCACATTGTTCAAATCAGGTCAATATTCCACCATGACTTATCCTTTAGATAACACTAAAACAATAACACCTAAACAAACTCTGGCCCTCCTCTCTCCAACCCTCACTCACGTTTCACCGTTCTCCCCGACAACATTTTTAGAGCCAAACATCTCCTTGCGAGACCTGGCTGGACACAACAACAAACACACCGGATCAAACGAGAAGGGAACAAATAAAAGCATTCCTCTGTTGGGACCACAGCGCAGCCCTCACGGAACCAAGGGAACCAGCGCAGCCCTCACGGAACCAAGGGATCCAGCGCAGCCCTCATGGAACCAAGGGAACCAGCGCAGCCCTCATGGAACCAAGGGAACCAGCGCAGCCCTCACGGAACCAAGGGAACCAGCGCAGCCATTATGGAACCAAGGGAATCAGCACCAGCCCTCACGGAACCAAGGGAACCAGCGCAGCCCTCACGGAACCAAGGGAACCAGCGCAGCCATTATGGAACCAAGGGAACCAGCACCAGCCCTCACGGAACCAAGGGAACCAGCGCAGCCCTCACGGAACCAAGGGAACCAGCGCAGCCATTATGGAACCAAGGGAACCAGCACCAGCCCTCACGGAACCAAGGGAACCAGCGCAGCCCTCACGGAACCAAGGGAACCAGCGCAGCCATTATGGAACCAAGGTAACCCAAGTACTGCCGTGCACAGCGGCACAACTTAGTTTTTGTAAGAAACCAAAAAAAGTGTGACTAAGGGGTAGACTGTATGAATAGATCCATTGTGATGCTCGTAAAGAGAAATTATGAAATTGTAAACAAAATAAAAAGGGGCCTTGAGTTATGTTCTGGCATTAATTGAACACCAATTTGCTATCGTCAGAAAAATGGAATGCAGCAGGGCCGTGCAGTGCTAGTGAATATATCTCCATTTCATAAACTGAAGGCTAAACTTACTAATTAATTGCCCAAGTTTTGGTTGTGAAAATGTCCAATTATATACGACAAAAATAAATACATCTTAATACCATGGGCAACATTCATTAAAAACTACAAAAACACTGTTAAAATACAAAAAGAGAAGTAAAGAAAGGAAATACTGAAAAGAATGTTGTGGCCTGTGTTAAACAATGGGAAATAAGGCAGTGAGACGAGTGCAGCAGCAGCGCCGTCAACAACGACATCAACATCCAACACGGAAGTTGTGAACCTTGATTAGGAGTCGTGTGCGTGGCTGTGCATTTTGTACCGTTCCATCAGAAAGGATTCAGCAACACCGCAGCATTGTCGATATGTTCCCTTCAAAAGCGCTATTCAGTAAACATTGAATTATATGAACTAGAGCCTAGTCTGAAACTTGTCTCAATAGGTCTTTGTGTCAAAAATAC
>CM051002.1:1079331-1124331 GCA_027704905.1 Muraenolepis orangiensis
ACACACACACACACACACACACACACACACACACACACACACACACACACACACACACACACACACACACACACACACACACACACACACACACACACACACACACGTGAGACGTAATCAACCAAAACTCAACCTTGAGTTGACTCACATGGTCAGGGACAACTGCTGCCCGTCATCACCTGTTGTTATCGTCCCCCACCGCGTGGGAATCAGCCCTAATGAACCACCAGATGCTGGTCCACACCGTAATCACCGCCCAGGAGGAGGAGGAGGAGGAGGAGGAGGAGGAGGAGGAGGAGGAGGAGGAGGAGGAGGAGGAGGAGGAGGAGGAGGAGGAGGAGGAGGAATAGGGGGAGGAGGAGTAGGAGGAGGAGGAGGAGGCAGGCATCTGAAAGATCACCGCGGTTGCTAGAAGTGAGCGCTCAAAGTTCACCAGCGCAGACATGATGGAGACGTCACGTCCTCCGCCACGCTGAGCCCCGGTGGGGAGGGGTGACACTGAGGACGAGCCAGACCCAATTAGCATGCAAAACACCGGCGCAAGGCTGGGCAAACTGCGCAAAATGATCCCTTATTGACATCCGTACAAGCTGTTACAGGGATGATGGAATGACGGGAACATCAGCCCAGCGAGGAACAACTATGTAAATGGTCCTCTGGGAGCTAAAACAGACCCGGAGTCCTGCGGTTTAATGACTACGCAGTGTCACTTCGGTAAACAACATAAATGAAGGTTAATTAGCTCCCTGTATCCGAGGGGAGCTGATTGGGATAGCTATGAATTATTGACACTTTGATTGTTTTTTTGAAGCACGTGATTATGCAGAAAACTAAGGGAAGTCTTTTTTTATTTGATCCTTTCTTGCTCAAATTGTCCCACAATGTTGTCATAATAAGGATATGATAGTCAGTTTATGGCGTTTTTATTGGAATGTCTAAGAAAGGACAAAGCATTTCTGATAATGCAGTGATTCATCATTACTTATTTTCATCACATATCATCATTTATGGCTAATAAGTATGCTAATGAATTTAGCACCAAGAAACAAAGTGCATCTTATCCACACAAAACATTATAATGAATACAAATCGGGCAAAAATGACAAATAAAACCAAGCATGAAAGAAATAAAATAGAATAGTTTAATAGTGAAATAAAAATTCTTCACAAAACATTGTGAAAGAAAACTTTTTCCAAAAATACATTTTTTGTAAAACTATTTTGTTCGGTGATAAAACAAAAACAACAACAATATCCTGACTGCAGACTGCAGACCGCCTGGCCCCTGGACGGTCCGGCGTGGAAAGGAGCGCTAAAAAATACTCTCTCTTCTCCAAGTTTATTGCAAAAATCGGAACAATAGTTGTTACAGAAGTAACACAGAACATCCATCAAGTCTGGGGGAAGTAGTTCAGAAGACAGCGTACGCTGTAAAGTACAGTGGTAGTACTAGCAGTAATACCTCGAAAAATCACACCAAAAACCAACCAGAAATGGTCTCACCGTCTCCCCTCTTTACTTAACACACTCCTGTGTCATGTGGCAGCTAATTTAGCTCCACCAAATAAATAAAAGATAGTCCGAGCCAGACCAAGAAGGCTGTCGTTGTTTAATGAATACCACTGGGCCTGTATGTGAGAGTTCATGAAAGGCTGTTCAGTCAACCATGGCTAGCCATGGTTGACTGACTGGACCACGCAAATTGATATTTTTTATTTTGCTTTTTGCAATTTTTTGTTATGATCTCGGGATAATTAAACCTTGTAGAAGATTTTCGTCTTCCACTTTTTTTGATGTACTCAATATGTATATGTATATATGTATATATATATATATATATATATATATATATATATATATATATATATATATGTATATATATCAGTGGCGAAGCGTGTCTATCACAACTGGACCTTCTGTAGACCAGGGGTTCCCAAACTTTTCAGCCCGCGACCCCCAACATAACAGACTGGAGACTGGCGACCACCCACTATCACCATCCAACGGGGTGGGGGTTGGTATGTCGCGATCGCGAACATCGTGAAGTCAACGGGGGGGGAGGGGCTATGTCGCGATCGCGAACATCGTGAAGTCCAACGGGGGGGGGGGGTATGTCGCGATCGCGAACATCGTGAAGTCAACGGGGGGGGAGGGGCTATGTCGCGATCGCGAACATCGTGAAGTCCAACGGGGGGGGGGGGCTATGTCGCGATCGCGAACATCGTGAAGTCCAAGGAGGGGGGGGGGGGGGGGGTAATCGCGATCACGAACATTGTGTGTGGCTTTTTTTCAATGATGATACTGTCGTGAATCTGTGGTAATCAGAATTCCTTTATTTGTCACTCACGTTATTATTAACAATAATAATAATAATAATACAAATGATAAGAAATTAATTAAAAATTATAATAATAAAATAAAAAATAAATAAACCTCATGGGTCACATCAAGAGGATTCTGAAATCAGCTCGCGACCCCCCCCTCGGGATCCCGCTACCCCCACTTTGGGAACCCCTGATCTAGGATCGAAAATTCCGTTTTTCTAGTCAGACGGACGTCACGGAGGAGTCACTTTATGCCTTATCTCATTTCGGCAGATAAGATTGTCGCAGCCAATTTCCAAGTGTACCATAGTTGGTAAAGCAGTGTCCATGTAGTGAAGTAACAGCCCATCGTCTTCGCCTTCGCCATTTTGAAATGGCGAAGGCGTTTTCAAAAATAAAATCCTACGTAGAGAAAACGTAGCACTACACTAGATCCCCTCTCGCTCCAGCCATATACCTTCTAGCTCCCTATTGGGGGAATCTGAAAGAATACGCCCATTGGCTACAAATCACTATATGATTGGTTGATCAAATTGTCAATCCAAACGTACGCTCTCATTCAGTCTAAGGGCCAATGTCAGCGGGAATACTTTGGTTGAAGGATATTCTTCCCAGGAACCCAGAAAAATATCTGATTGGTTGCATTGTTTTTCCAACACAAAACCACTCAAATGCGTCGTGCATGGACCGAGAAAGACAAACAAATCAACGTAACACTGTAATATAACACATAACAACACAGATACCATGTACTGTATGTATATATATATGTGTGTGTGTATATATATATATATATATATATATATATATATATATATATATATATATATATATATATATAAGTTCACCAGTCCATATATATATATATATATATATATATATATATATATATATACTGTATATATGTAGACATGCTTCTTGCTTTAACCATGAAACATGAGCAATGTAAATTCTTCAGTTTAATAGCAGTTATCAATAAACAGCATAACCGGATTATCAAGTTTGCCAAGGACACCACAGTCATCGGCCTGATAAGCAAGGGTGATGAAACGGAGTACAGAGATGAGGTAGTCAGCTGACGCGATGGTGTGAGGACAACAGCCTCGCACTGAATGTCAGCAAGACTAAGGAGCTCATCGTGGACTTCAGGAGCCACCGGGGCCCCCACTCCACCATCAGCCTGGACGGGACACCGGTGGAAGTCGTCAGCTGCTTCCATTTCCTTGGGCTACAGATTTCCGATGACCTGGCGTGGACCCGCAACACGGAGGTCATGCTGAAGAAGGCCCACCAGCGCCTCTATTCTCTGCGGTGCCTCAGGAGAAGCGGAATAGGCCAACGGTGGCTAGTGAACTTCTATCGTGGCACCGTACAGAGCGTCCTGACGAGTGGCGTCACTGTGTGGTTACGGCAACAACACAGGACAAGAAAGAGGGTCGTGAGGACGGCGGAGAAGATCATCGGGTGTGCATGCATTGAGGAGATCTGTAGGACCAGATGTCGGAAGAAGGCCATGTCCATCATAAAGGACCTCAACCACCCTGGGCACCATCTCTTCTCCCCCCTACCGTCTGGTTGCTGGTTGCGCAGCATCCGTACAGCAAGGACTACCAGGTTTAAGGATAGTTTTTATCCACAGGCAGTGCGCCTACTGAACTGCTAGGAGTGCTGCCACTTTCACTTTCACTTTCATAACATTGTCATTACCATTACACTTTCATACTTTGCTGGACTTTCTGGACTCATCACAGTTACTGCACTGCATTCATAATGCTGCTGCACTACTGGCACTTTAAATGCTTTTAAAGATTTTTGTAAAATCATTCAACACATGTACATGTGTTCATCATTGAACAGTCACTTTGCTACTCTTTTTTTTAAAATTTTTATTGTATATAATATTTATATTGTTATGGTATTGTTTTGGAGATGCATACTGCGGGAGGGAATGGGGAGCAAACGTTCCAATGTACCTTGCAATACGTTGCAATTGGACAATAAAACGCTCCTCTCCGGGAACCATCACCTTATCGTGGTGGAGTGGTTTGGGTGTCCCTGTGAACCTGAGAGCTGTGTTGTCTGGAGCCTAGTGCTCCTGGTAGGGTCTCCCATGGCAGATTGGTCTCAGGGGAGGGGCCAGACTAAGAATGGTTCAGACTTCAATGGACAAACAAACAAGAAGTGAGGATACCTTGCCCGGAGGAAGCCCGGGGCCCCTTTCCGGAGCCAGGCCTGGAAAGAGGGCCCGTAAGCGAGCGCCTGGTGGCCGGGTTAGCCACGGACCCCGGTCGGGCATAGCCTGAAAAAGCAACGTGGCCACTTCTCCTTCCCGCGGACCCCCCACCTACGGGAAGAACCGCTGGGGTCGGGTGCACTGCCAGTTAGGAGGCAGTGAAGGCAGGGGGCATCGACGGACCAAACCCAGCCAACAGAGACTGGCTTTGGGGACGTGGAATGTCACCTCTCTGGGGGGGAAGGAGCCTGAGCTTGTGCGGGAGGTGGAGCGCTACCAATTAGATCTGGTGGGGCTTACCTCTACGCACAGCACTGGCTCTGGAACTAAACTCCTGGATAGGGGTTGGACTCTTTCCTTCTCTGGAGTTGCTCAGGGTGTGAGGCGCCGGGCGGGTGTGGGGATACTCACAAGTCCCCGGCTGAGTGCCGCTTTGTTGGAGTTTACCCCGGTGGACGAGAGGGTCGCCTCCCTCCGCCTTAGGGTCATGGGAGGGAAAACTCTGACTGTTGTTTGCGCCTATGCACCAAACAACAGTTCGGAATATCCCGCCTTCTTGCACACCCTGGATGGAGTCCTGCATGGGGCTCCTGAAGGGGACTCTATAGTCCTCCTGGGAGACTTCAACGCACACGAGGGTAACGATGGGGAAACTTGGAGGGGCGTGTTGGGGATGAACGGCCTACCTGATCTGAACCGGAGTGGGGTTTTGTTATTGGATTTCTGTGCTAGTCATGGATTGGCCATAACAAACACCATGTTCAAACATAAGGATGCTCATAAGTGTACATGGTACCAGAGTACCTTAGGCCGAAGGTCAATGATTGATTTTGTTCGAATCATCTGGCCTGAGGCCGCATGTTTTGGACACTCGGGTGAAGAGAGGTTCAGAGCTGTCAACCGATCACCATCTGGTGGTGAGTTGGGTAAGATGGCGGGGGAAGCCTCTGGACAGACCACGGAACGTCCGGGAGACCTTCAACTCCCACCTCCGGCGGAATTCTTCGGGCATCTCTGTGGAGGCTGGGGGGGCATTGAGCCAGAGTGGTCATTGTTCAAAGCTTCTATTGCCGAAGCTGCGGTTGAGAGCTGTGGCCTCAAGGTCATTGGTGCTTCAAGGGGTGGCAACCTTCGGACTTCGTGGTGGACACAGGTGGTCAGGGAAGCCGTCCGGCTGAAGAAGGAGGCCTTCCGGGCTATGTTAGCCTGTGAGACTCCGGACTCAATTGCGAGGTATCAACAGGCCAAGAGGACGGCAGCCTCGGCTGTAGCAGAGGCAAAGCAGCGGGTGTGGGAGGAATTCGGAGAAGCCATGGAGAAGAACTTTCAGTCGGCACCAAAGTTTCTGGCAAACAATCCTCAGCGCCTCAGGAGGGGGAAGCATGGATCCATCCAAGCTGTGTACAGTAAGGGTGGGACGTTGCTGACCTCAACTGAGGAGGTGATCGGGCGGTGGAAAGAACACTTTGAGGAACTTCTTAACCCAACTACACCCTCAATGGTAGAGACGGGAGGATGAAGGACGACAAACATCAATCTCCCTGGAGGAAGTCACTACGGTAGTCAAACATCTCCGCAGTGGCAAAGCCCCAGGGGTTGATGAGATCCGTCCAGAAATGCTAAAGGCTCTGGGTGTTGAGGGGCTGTCATGGATGACATGTCTTTTCAACATTGCGTGGAAGTCTGGGACAGTGCCTGAGGAGTGGCAAACGGGGGTGGTGGTACCCCTGTTCAAAAAGGGTGACCAGAGGGTGTGTGCCAATTACAGGGGTATCACATTACTCAGCCTCCCTGGGAAAGTCTACTCCAAGGTGCTGGAAAGGAGGGTTCGGCCGATAGTCGAACCTCAGATTGAAGAGGAACAATGCGGATTCCGCCTGGTCGTGGAACAACGGACCAGCTTTTCACTCTTGCAAGGATCCTGGAGGGGGCCATGTGTTTTGTGGATTTGGAGAAGGCATATGATCGGGTCCCTCGGGAAATACTGTGGGGGGTGCTGCGGGAGTATGGGGTGCGGGGGTCACTGTTGAGGGCCATCCAATCTCTCTACTCCCAAAGCAAGAGCTGTGTCCGAATTCTCGGTAGAAAGTCAGGCCTGTTCTCAGTGGGTGTTGGCCTCCGCCAGGGCTGCGCTTTGTCACCCATCCTGTTTGTGATTTTCATGGACAGGATTTCAAGGCGTAGTCATGGAGGGGAGGGGTTTCAGTATGGTGGGCTCAGGATTGAATCGCTGCTGTTTGCAGATGATGTGGTCCTGTTTGCGTCATCAGTATGTGACCTTCAGCACTCACTGGATCGGTTTGCAGCGGAATGTGTAGCGGCTGGGATGAGGATTAGCACCTCCAAATCTGAGGCCATGGTTCTTAGCAGGAAACCGGTGGATTGTCTACTCCAAGTAGGGAGGGAGTCCTTATCCCAAATGAAGGAGTTCAAGTATCTCGGGGTCTTGTTCTCGAGTGAGGGGAGGATGGAGCGTGAGATTGACAGGAGAATAGGTGCAGCTGGAGCGGTATTGGGTGCACTTTGGCGCACCGTTGTAACCAAAAGAGAGCTGAGCCAGAAGGCGAAGCTCTCGATGTACCGATCAGTCTTCGTTCCTACCCTCACCTATGGCCATGAGCAATGGGTAATGACCGAAAGGACGAGATCGACGAAGCTCAGTCACTCGTGAGAGACTCGGAGTAGAGCCGCTGCTCCTTCGCGTAGAAAGGAGCCAGTTGAGGTGGTTCGGGCATCTAGTAAGGATGCTTCCTGGTCGCCTCCCGAGGGAGGTTTTCCAGGCACATCCAACTGGGAAGAGACCACGGGGCAGACCGAGGTACAGGTAGGGTGATTACATCTCCACACTGGCCTGGGAACGCCTCGGGATCCCCCAGTCAGAGCTTGTCGATGTTGCCAAGGAGAGGGAAGTTTGGAGTCCCCTGCTGAAGCTGCTACCTCCGCGACCCGATTACGGATAAGCGGGAGAAGATGGATGGATGGATGGACAGTAAAATATCTTGTATCTTGTATTTTGTAACCAGGCAGGGCTGTTGGTACACCAGTTTGTCATCTGCGGTCCTTGTTGCCGGGCCGAGCATCATCACCACCAGCCACTTCCACCCTCTTGCTCAGAAAGGATCTGAATCAGGGAATGTTTATTATCATGGAGAGGGGGAGGCTTTCACATGCAAGGATTTTGACACCAAGTGTTCAATTCCGTACTTAACTTTTTGAGTTATCTTACTAACAGACAAACAAACAAAAAGGGGTGCAACAATCTCTGGTCCATCTTAGATGGCAGAGGCAATACAAATGGTTGACTGTTCATACAACAGCTAGTTACCACTGAGTCATTTGATTGGCGAGGCATTCCATGACTGCTGATCAGTGGCGGGCCGTGCATTTCATACCTAGGCCTTAAAACCATATTCCACCTCTTAATACCATCATTATGACCCCATGGCTCTAGAAACTATACATTTAGATAGAAACACAGTATAACCGGGCATAGCATCACCTTAACATAGTCAAGTACAACAGAGTTATATTAATATTTCCGAAGCATTTATAATCAATAAATCCGCATTTACAATTAAGTGTGTAAGAGTGTAAAACTACCAGCTTTAAGATCGCTTCGATATCGTCAAAACTTAAAAATAAAAGAGATTAGACTACAAAGTTTTATTAAGAAGACCAAAAGTATGTGAGCTTTAACAAGTTTGTTCACTAAACAGCGCATTGTTGCACCCAAAGCAGTTTCATTTAAGAAACGTGACGATAAAGACATCAACTATTCACTCAAAATAAAAGAAAACAAACAAATAATTTGCATTTGAGGCTATATTTGCGACAGTGGTGAAACTGTATTCCTAGCCTTGAATGTCCACTTTGATAAAGGTTCAACCAAAACAATTCAACAAGCTGAGCCAGTGCGCCACACATATCTCTACATCTCTTGCAGAAGCATCAATTTTTTTTATTAATAGTTATTTTAATTACATATTTATTAATTTGTTAATATTGATTCAATATTAACAAAATAAAATGACAAAAATATATAAAAATAAAAAATAAAATAAAATGCTTTGTACTCACCAAAACAACTGATTATTTGAGAACAAAATCCATCCTCCTTTCTTTCCTGAAGAAGACTTCAATGACTGCTGTCCAGTTGATCTGTGCGTTTCAGTTCCACCAATGAGTCCTTCTCTATAGACATGGAGGCTAATGCTGAACGCCATCTGTCCAGTAGCGTTTCTGGCATGTTGTGCTAACCAATCAGAAGACGAGCCCGTGCTGACGCTATCGTACGCCTGCTAGCTGGCCCCGGTGTCGCCAACTCAAAATCTGATTGGTCATTGCTCGATCTGAGGCTGGAAGCAGCGCAACCAAGAGGAAAGCTATGAAATTAAGATAATAGACTATGGGGAATAATTGTATACATATTTATGGAAAAAATATATCAAAATTAAATTTATATTCTGATGATGTTCAGGCCAGCAGAGAAGGCCTTGCTGGCCCTGACGGCCCACCACTGGTGCTGATGCATAACAGCAGTGGGACTTACAACTCCACATGTATCCCTCGGCTTTACAGGTGTTTAAAGAACACCTGCAAATGAGCAAGGTATAGTCTGTTCAAGTGCCACCAAAGCGATTATTTCATATTTCACTGGTTACACAATAATGCACATACATAAGCAGCTGGCTTTGCATCACCGCTACACAATCTAAATCAATTTCTGGAGGATAACATCCTCGTTATTGGTCACATACATGTACACACACATTGAAATGAGTTTCTCTGCAGTGAACCCATCCTAGCATGAGGAGCAGTGGGTATCAGCTCTTGTAGATCCAGGGGCGCAGGGGAGGGGTCTGGTGCCTGGCTCAAGGACACCTCGGCAGTGTTAAGGGTAAACTGACTGAGCTGAAATGTTTATGTTTTCAGTGTTTCCAAAATGATTCCACTAATTTACACATATCACATTTGCCATATTTGCTTTTGGCAAATGAAAATCTTGAATCTTAAATCTTGAGTGGTCTTTTATGGTCGTGCGCTCATGTATTTTTCATCCTGTCTTTTCCTTTTTGATTATGGTCATCAAACGCAGTAACTGAAAGTATCTGAAAGCCATTACAGAATATGCAAGCATGCATAGAGATGAAAATGGAGCTGATTACAAAGGCACATCTTTTTATACAATTATACAACTGTATCACACGTAAATGTAACAACTCCATTTAGACTTTTTAAACCATGAAGAAATGTCTCATAATAAATTACAGATCACATAAAAACACACAACAACAATACAAATAATAACTTCCTGCCCACGACGAGTGCCCTCCACAAGGCTGGATGTGGATGATGTTCATTACTGTTCTGTTCTCTGACACTCAATCTGTTCATGGGTTTCTGTGACAGCTCCTGTGAATCATGCCAGCAACCTATCAAACAATAAAATAAAAGAATGGATTGTTGCCGGCACATTCTCCCGTCTGCTCCAGCTAACAGAGCAGGGCATGACACAGTATAGCGAGCCCGGCAGTGGGGTTCTTCTGGCTGGGGGTGGCAGGCTGCCAAGGCAACAAAAGCCCCCCCTCCCTTCTCACTTGGCAGACCCGTGTGACGGCACCACGGGAAACGTCTTCATATCGTCTGGTTGAGCCTGCAGCAGGTGAAGGAGAGCTCTGCTTTCCACCTTTTGAGGAACCGAGAAGGAAAACCGAGAAGTATGCAGAGCAAGAACAAAGAAAAGAGAGAAGCACAGAATTGTCTTCAGTATCCTCTCTCTCTTTGGTCCCATTGGTGCTTCTAATGGTTCTATTGGCTTTTGGGCGGATGATATTCTCCAAAATCTCCTCATAGAAAATTAAAAGCTGTGGACGGTTAAGCATTCACAGCATCCTGGGGGGATTAAAAAGACTACCAAGCATGGTATTATTTGAAGATAACCCTGGTCGATCACATCCAGAGTGACTGAAGAAGCTTCTATAACAAAGTCGTAGCCTAAGCTGCATTTTAAAAAAACCTTCAAGAATATCGACTTCAGTGTAAGTCGACAAACGGATGTGTTTTTAAGTAGAGTGCAACTTCTAGTGCAAAATTCCACTGAACTCTACATTACCACAGACGCAAAGAAAAGCATTGCTTAAATAGTTATACTGCCTGCAGCCACAAAGGGCAAGCCGTTCAGATCGCATCTTTCTTATAGACCAGCGGTCACATTTCTAAACACAGTGTACGCACAAAACAGGGCCTAAAAGAGTTACAGTAGTACACAAGTACACAACTCCCCAGGCTAGATTTTGGATCCATGAAAACAAAGTTGACGGGGGGATGTGCGTATGTGATGATTGGGAACGCAGGCGGTGAGGTGAGGAACTGAAGACAGATTGTATCATTTGAAGTTAATTATAGATCCACGTTATCATAACCATCCAAACCAGCAGTGTTGTTTGAACTAGCGCTGGTATAGTGAGCCATAAACTTTTCCATAAGCACCTTTCAATTTTAAAAGATATATCCTAAGCCAATTAAAATCTTCAAGTCAAAGTCAATATTGCTCAATATTTCATTAGCGCTGTCTCACCGTAATATTCCACACCAATATTTTGATTTGCATTTGTTTTTGTTCCATATAGACTGTATATCATCGATGAAGAACAGTTTGTTACGCTTAGTACTAGTATACAAATAAATATGATCTTCACAAAACATGAGAGGGTCCAGCGACAGCTGGCTTGTAGTTAAACCAATGTTTTACGGTGTGCAGGCACAACTTGAACTAACTGATGAAATGATCATCATCAAAATGAGTCACTGTAACATACCGTTGATCAGCAGGTCATTGATATCCATCAACATTCATGTGCTGCATGTTGCATGGTTGAATTTGTCCATGGGGAGGGCAGAATAGGAGGCTGTAGAGGGGAGAATAGGAGGCTGTAGAGGGCAGAATAGGAGGCTGTAGAGGGCAGAATAGGAGGCTGTAGAGGGCAGAATAGGAGGCTGTAGAGGGGAGAATAGGAGGCTGTAGAGGGCAGAATAGGAGGCTGTAGAGGGCAGAATAGGAGGCTGTAGAGGGCAGAATAGGAGGCTGTAGAGGGCAGAATAGGAGGCTGTAGAGGGCAGAATAGGAGGCTGATCCACAGTTCCAGGTGGACTGTGATTAATAAATGGAAAATTGCCTGTGGGTTTGCATGATCTCATAAGTCAGATTTATTTTTTTATGTACACTTGTATGGATCTTACTCACTGTTTCATAAATTAGACCCCAGATATTTCTAAGCAAAGGACCTTTCTGTATGCCTCTTGAAACACTCAATAGACCAGCCTAGTTAACTGTGTGTAGACGTGTTAGAGGCTCAAGCAAGGTCATCGTTTCTCACATAATAACACTTTTCAGAACGTCTCTTCTCTGACCGTTGCACAATTTTTTGCTAGATATAGATTAGGATTCTTTGCTGTGTTTCATGAAGTGTCATTTGTTTACTTGGCATTTTGATTCAAAAGGTTCTTTCAATATTTTAAATCTGAAACATTGTAATCCCATCCCAACAAATGGTTGATGATGATGTCTGGTTCTGATATTTAAATGTTTCATATTTCATATCTAGAGAAGTTTTCAGAGAAAATGTCATATGACGTATACGTAAGTATACTTTACAAGATACTACAGTCATATGGATTTTTAACTGGGCTTTATTCATTTCCAAATGTACAGCCTTATTGGGCCAACAGTGAGCAACCAGCTGGCCCGTAATCAGCTGCAAGCTTGCTGTGCAAGAGAGTTCCAAGATAGCCAATCGGATAACCAATCAAGTGAGAAGAGTTAAACTGTTGGTGTATATGTAACAGAGTTAATTATACAGCCTTATCAAATATGGATCCACCGCAGGCATGCAAGATAAAAAGACGCCAGCCCCCACGCAAAAACACAAGATGAAATGCCAAAAAGGCGAGGGTTCTGTGGTCTGCAGAAGCTTCCAAACCTGCGTGGTGAAGGAGGGAATACCTCACCTAGCATGTACTGTCTGTAGGCCTATATATTGCACCAAATATACTGTATATATATCTATACATATAGATATATATACGTATATATATATATATATATATATATATATATACATATATATATATATATATATATATATATACTATAGAGAGTATCCTGACTGGCTGCATCACCACCGGCAGTTGCACTTCCTTTAATCCTGTAAGGCTGTACGGAGGATGGTGACCATCACCAGGTCTCTCCTACACCCGACGGTGTAGGAGAGACCTGGTGACCAGCACATCACCAGGTCTCTCCTACACCCGACGGTGTAGGAGAGACCTGGTGACCAGCACATCACCAGGTCTCTCCTACACCCGACGGTGTAGGAGAGACCTGGTGACCAGCACATCACCAGGTCTCTCCTACACCCAACGGTGTAGGAGAGACCTGGTGAACAGCACATCACCAGCACATCACCAGGTCTCTCCTACACCCAACGGTGTAGGAAGAAGGCCAACAGGATCATTAACGACCACAAGCAGCCAGCCTGCTGCTGCCTGGCAGGCCGGCGGTCCGCAGCACAAGGCTCACTCGCTCATTACTTTACTTCATTTGCACCTTATTTATACTGTCTGTTTATTTAATGTCTGTTTCTATCTATATTTATATACATGTTTCACTACCGTTCACTGTCACTTTTGCACACCAACGTCAACAGTATTATATTCTATTTATATGAGATAAAGGAGAGGCCACATGACCCCCGGGAAAAACTATGGGGGGTGCTGCGGGAGCATTTGGTGCGGGGGTCACTACTGAGGGCCATCCTATCTCTGTACTCCCAAAGCGAGAGCTGTGTCCACATCCTCGGTAGTAAGTCAGCCTGTTCTCAGTGGGTGTTGGCCTCCGCCAGGGCTGCACTTTGTCACCCATCTTGTTGTGACATGTGATTTTCATGGACAGGATTTCAAGGCGTCATCATGGAGGGGAGGGTTTGCAGTATGGTGGCTCAGGATTGCATTGCTGCTGTTTGCAGATGATGTGGTCCTGTTTGCGTCATCAGTATGTGACCTTCAGCACTCACTGGGAACTGGTGGGTTGTCTACTCCAAGTAGGGAGGGAGTCCTTATCCCAAGTGAAGGAGTTCAAGTATCTCGGGGTCTTGTTCTCCAGTGAGAGGACGATGAAGTGTGAGATTGACCAGAGACTAGGTGCAGCGGGAGCGGTATTGGATGCCCTTTACCTCATTGTTGTAACCAAAAGAGAGCTGAGCCAGAAGGCAAAGCTCTCGATCTACCGGTCTACCGGTCAGTGTTCGTCCCTACCCTCACCTATGGTCATTAACAATTGGTAATGACCGAAAGGACGGGATTGTGAATACAAACGGCCAAAATGAGTTTCCTCAGGTGGGTGGCTGGCATAAAATGAACACATTTGAATGGACTTTTTGGTGAAGCAATGGGAAACAGAACTTCCGGGTTGCCCACAAAAACACGTGGGCTTACCGGAGGGAGTATCAATGTGGCTAGTCAGAACCACACAAGAGGGAGTATCAATGTGGCTAGTCAGAACCACACAAGAGGGAGTATCAATGTGGCTAGTCAGAACCACACAAGAGGGAGTATCAATGTGGCTAGTCAGAACCACACAAGAGGGAGTATCAATGTGGCTAGTCAGAACCACACAAGAGGGAGTATCAATGTGGCTAGTCAGAACCACACAAGAGGGAGTATCAATGTGGCTAGTCAGAACCACACAAGAGGGAGTATCAATGTGGCTAGTCAGAACCACACAAGAGGGAGTATCAATGTGGCTAGTCAGAACCACACAAGAGGGTAGTATCAATGTGGCTAGTCAGAACCACATAAGAGGGAGTATCAATGTGGCTAGTCAGAACCACACAAGAGGGAGTATCAATGTGGCTAGTCAGAACCACACAAGAGGGAGTATCAATGTGGCTAGTCAGAACCACACAAGAGGGAGTATCAATGTGGCTAGTCAGAACCACACAAGAGGGAGTATCAATGTGGCTAGTCAGAACCACACAAGAGGGAGTATCAATGTGGCTAGTCAGAACCACACAAGAGGGTAGTATCAATGTGGCTAGTCAGAACCACACAAGAGGGTAGTATCAATGTGGCTAGTCAGAACCACACAAGAGGGTAGTATCAATGTGGCTAGTCAGAACCACACAAGAGGGTAGTATCAATGTGGCTAGTCAGAACCACACAAGAGGGTAGTATCAATGTGGCTAGTCAGAACCACACAAGAGGGAGTATCAATGTGGCTAGTCAGACCCACACAAGAGGGAGTATCAATGTGGCTAGTCAGAACCACACAAGAGGGAGTATCAATGTGGCTAGTCAGAACCACACAAGAGGGAGTATCAATGTGGCTAGTCAGAACCACACAAGATGGCAAAACGCCATTTTTCATACAGTAGCAACACATATTGGTAATGGTATTGTATTGTTGTTGATGATTTATTAACACTTGCCTCGCTTAGCATTCTTATTAACTAAAGAAGCAAGCTAACCCAATGATAATCACTGAATTGATCATAACATTGCCTCGGTATGTGTGTCAAACTGAAATGTAGGATAAAATGTGCTTATTGTGTTTAGTTGTGTTGAACTGGAGTATCGAAGGACCTGCATATCTCCTTACCTAATCTGCTGTTGCATTCAAGGCAATTATCTTTACAAATACTGTGGAAGCTCTTCTCGGTCCACAGGGGATGTGGACAACGAGGCAAGGATTCTACTCTGAAAGTGATCCTGCAGGATACTGCAGCATCTACTAAAAAGCGTAGGCCTGATAGGCCGCATCTCATGATCACATTAATACTGTATGTATGTGCATGGTTCTGATCATAAGTGATAGGCGTCTGTGACTACACTCTGTTTATCGCTCTGTGATAAATACATAGATTCATATTTCAAATTAAAGACACAGCTTGACATTAAACTAATGTATGTTAATCTAATGTCAAAGTTAGCCGTGTAGTCTCAAAACCAGCCACGCAAATAAAAGTAATTAATTAATTTTTCAAATCAAAGAAATATTTCAGCACACCACTTGCAAATAGATGAAAGAAAACACCATGCACTTAAGGGGGAAGGAGTTGAAAGGCTTCCTCCAAGAGAACAGAGCAGGTTGGTGTTGTGTTCTCCAGCTAGTTAATAATAAAAGTGTGTCCAAAATGAGAAAATACATTTAATTCTGTTCTCTGAAGGTAGTTGGTTACATTTGCCTACCATTTGCATATATTAATTAAGGCTAATTACCCTTCTGAGCTTGTCTGCATAATGTTGACAACATAGCAGGAAGACCATGATTGCCATGCATTTTAAATATCACCAATATTGACTTTGCCAAATTGTCTCATTAATTATATACAGTAAATGTATTGTTATAGCCCACAGGTATGTATACACTGCAAAAGCCAGTAACTTCAATGTGTGATTGTGCGGTAATGAAGAAGTCCCTTGCTGTCCCCAGAGGGCGTACTCATCCACAATGTCACATTTAAGTCCAATAAAAGGTTGAGTTATTAAGCGCTCCGTACACTCTGCCTTTAGCCTCTAGCTCTCCATGTGGGGAAATTACATTATTAATAAAATAAGAGAACAAACAATGGTGTTTCCCTTTGTTTAATTGTTTGATGCATAGTTACCACCACTGCACAGGTATAGAAAAAAACATTATTATACAAATTATTTGATGAATAATTACCAAAACTGAGCAAATAATGATTACAAAAGTATCAATTTAATGTTATAATTTGGATACAAAAAAAGTTTACTCACAAGTTGTGTTTATTTGTCAATAATAAGTTGTACTCTTCATTGTTTATGCAAATTCTAATTTGTTTTAAATTATCATTGAGTATCATATGTTATTCATTAAAGTTAGAAGTGTTTCTTCATAATAGCATAATAAGAAATAGCTTCAGTTTTTGGCAGAAAAAAAGGTAAATTAACTGTCTATTGTAACTGTCTTTTGGTCTATTAAAGCCATAGTACAGTGTGCAGTGTGTAGTACAGTGTGAAGTTAACATATATAAGTCAGCTTATTAGCAACTACAGCAACTACAAAGGACTACATCACAGCAATACAACAATACATAGTTGTACACATAATACAATGCAATACATTGTTGATTGCTGCACTGTTCACTTTATATTTTGTCACATCAGTTTAACCGAGTAAGCCGTCTGTGTTCAGAAATAAGGATAGCTAAAGGTCATAATATGTTCACAACCTGCTAGTTACAGTTGGATCCAACATCGTTCCATAATTAGGTTTTGATTTCTATCCATAGCTCAATACTGATGAGCGTTATGAGGCTTCCACTATACACACACACATTGAGATTAGCATTCAATACCTCCTATGCTACACGTGTCCCCACCGTTCGCATTGTTCAACAAAAGCCAAAAGACGTGCTGTAATTCTTAAAAACCGCCCCATACTGAAAATGACGGAATACATTAAGTGGCTGGACGTCTAATACCCTTGTCTATTGAGAAGAACGCATCTCCTGCAGTGCATTGGCCCCTTCCTATCTTGACCTGGTTTATAGAGGAGTTCATTCATAGGAGGTTTGATTGAAGCGTGATTGAGGTCACGGTGAGCTCGGTAAGGAAACCTGCGTATCCGCCACACGTCACCTGAGTGCGTTTGAAGTGACGAATCCCAGCAAGGGGCTGGCATCGCCGGGGAAACCCGCTCTCTGTTTGATGCCGTCTCGCTCACCTTGGAATTATTCATGCATTCATGTATTCATCCAGTCATTCCTAAAAAACAACCCCTGGCAGCCTCCACATTTATGATGGAGATCCCTGTGCTGGAATCTATATCTTGTACAGTATTTGTAAAAACAATGACAATGAAATACAAGGACATTTCAAATAGATGATGATAGTAGATGGAAAAGTCAATTAAATGTTAAGTATCATCGGTACAATTGTTATGTCTGGTCGGCACTAGTAGTGTTTATTTATTATTCGGGAAATTACCTGTAATGAATGTACTCCATTGTGGAAAATGTGTAATACTTCGTAATTAAGCAGATGCTTTTATCCATCGGCACTTACAATGAATACAGATACAGAGCAATAAAATGAGTGGGGAAGGGGGAGCCATCTTGCTCAAGGACTACAAATATGGGGGCTCGAACCCAGAACCCTTCAGCTAACCACCACCGTAAGGCGTACGCTATACTACACAACCATACAATGTAGCCCACTACACATATCCTGACAGACACATAGCTCACCTTGCACAGCTCTCCTCCACCCACCAGGCCTTCCACCTATCTCTTAATATAGTCTTTGGTTCCATGGTATATAATCTCGACACTACACCCCGTCATCATCATAACTCATCTCTAACGACATCCAGTTTGTTTGTGCAGGTTCTCTAGCAGGTGCGTCCAGCTGATTAATGATGTCGCCCTTGACGTTTTGCCTTTTGACCAACGCATGGATATGTCAAACTATAGCACATTGTGGACCAAGGTGACGTTGTTGCTCACACGTCTACTGCACGAGAACGCCTGCCTGTCTGTCTGTCTGTCTGTCTGTCTGTCTGTCTGTCTGTCTGTCTGTCTGTCTGTCTGTCTGCCTGTCTGTCTGTCTGCTCTGTCTGTCTGCCTGTCTGTCTGTCTGTCTGCCTGTCTGTCTGCCTGTCTGTCTGTCTGCCTGTCTGTCTGCCTGTCTGTCTGCCTGTCTGTCTGTCTGTCTGTCTGTCTGTCTGTCTGTCTGTCTGCCTGTCTGTCTGTCTGTCTGCCTGTCTGTCTGTCTGTCTGTCTAAATCAGACCATCCGTACATACAGTGAGCACGATCAGAGTGTCTGCCAACTCGTGGAAGTTGTCTAGCTGTCCTCAACAGCTGTGCAGCACAGTGAGAGATGTGTCTGCTTGGAGCACTTACACCTCACACACGTCCTTACCTCACGTTCACTTCACTGTCTCTCTCTTCCCTCTATCTCTTCCCTCTATCTCTTCCCTCTATCTCTTCTCTCTATCTCTTCTCTCTATCTCTTCTCTCTATCTCATCTCTCTATCTCTTGTCTCTATCTCTTCCCTCTATCTCTTCTCTCTATCTCTTGTCTCTATCTCTTCCCTCTATCTCTTCTCTCTATCTCTTCTCTCTATCTCTTCCCTCTATCTCTTCCCTCTATCTCTTATCTCTATCTCTTGTCTCTATTTCTTGTCTCTATCTCTTGTCTCTCTCTCTATGTCACATGACACCAAGTGCCTTTGATAAAGCTTTAATGATGAGGTGTGATGTTACGGGGTCATGCTCACACTGGCCAGTGCCGCTTGTTATGTTGTCATGATATGTAAAAAAATAGTTGAGACGCTGTAAATGTCCGCCAATCCTCTATCCATCTTTCTATCTAGAGATATATCCGTCTCTGTCTATCTGTCTAGCTATCCACATATCCATCTATGTTATTTGTTCAATATCGCCAAACCTTTCAAAATGCTAATTTACCGACTTTTCTTCTGGCTTACTCCCTCATTGATGGGAGTGGTCCTGCATGGAGGTTGGTCTGCAGGCTCCTCCTCGCTTCAGGAGGCAAGATGAACCACAGCATCCACACTCTGTATTTCATTATGCTACGATAAGTGTAGCATTGCTAGACCTAATCAGAGAGCTTGCATTTCCTCGATATTGCTATTAAAACACAAATATAAAAAATAATATGTATAAATATAAGCCTTGTATAGCCTGGGGCAACTTTTCAATATTAATATACCAAATCGCTTAAATATCAAAAACAGTCACAAAACGGAACTGTATCAAACTGCACACATCTGTTCAGCGACGCCAAGCTTGGCTGAGTTCTGAAGGGAATCAGCTCAGGCTCGTTGTCAACCCGCATTCCCCCTTTCTAAAAGACTTCTTCCACATATTGACTTCCATCTGCTTCTGAAGCGTACCCCGGACCAGAGGGAGAGAGACTCAGGGAGCTGTTATTCAAATATATATGAAACAGGATATGAAACTATGAAGTCTTTCAAAGAAGGACTGGTACACTCCACTTTATGTCTAATTGTTTCATCAAAGCAGTAAGACAGTAAAAACAGTGATTACACTCATCCAAAGTGATTGATATCATTTAAAGATACGTGTTGTTCTTTAGCAGGTCAGGGTTGAAGATGGGTCAGACAGAAGGATGTCTGCACTGTGGACATTGGGGTTAGCACCCAGAACGTGTCAAAATATTAACGACACCAGACAATCCTGAGACAATTCTGCCCTATACTGGAAGGGATTGAGTATAGATGATATTAGACTACATTCAAATGTATTGTCAGTGTACAGCACAAGTACAGTACATCGAAAGGAATTACAGATCTAGGTACAGTATAGGGCAGGATGGGTTGGGGTCATGCTACGTGCCACTGGTGGGGCAATGGTCCCAGTGACTTGAAGAAATGCAACAGGAATTTGTCAACGCTCCCAAAACCGATTCTTCGAGAACCGGCAATGCTCAGTTTTTAGAGTGTGAATTTTGTGGAGACTCAAATCATGAACGGTTCTTATTTCATAAGAACCGAGAGGAGAGGCGTTCCAGTCATGTGCAAGACCTGCTAAATCGGCAAGGTTCCATTTGTCAAAGTCAAAATGTTTTAATTTATCAAACACATATTAAGAACACTGGGTCATTCTGGACACTGACATTCTTAAGAGAAGGCAAGGTGTAACGGACGCCAGTAGATGGTGCTGTTCAGTAGTAAACCTCACTCCCCAGCAGGTGGTGCTGTTCAGTGGTAAACCTCACTCCCCAGCAGGTGGTGCTGTTCAGTGGTTAACCTCACTCCCCGACGCCTAAATAGACGTTCTAGTGATGAAGCTAGAACCTATTTAGTAGGACAATGATTGTTACAAAGGGTTGACTTGAGCAGTATTTTGACTTCAACTGGAGCTTTAAAATATAAAAGCAAGAAGGCCTCGTAAGTAGTAAGAGTCTGTGAAGTGGACTATGAGGTCTTCAACGAGGAAAGCAGTGAAAGTTCAAAGTTCAAAGTTCAGGGATTGGCTGGTTTTGTGTGGGACCCGTGGATGGGAACAGCTGATGTCATGTGTGTGCTGGTCCTCTGGGTTAGTGCTAATGAGTGAACCCAGATGGTTTCCTCCCCAAAGACTGGTGGAGACTCCCCTTCCTGACCTGGTGCTGCCCACCTCTGGGCTGTGTTGGTGAGGTGGACAGAAAGCAAGCATAGACGTGAAAACGCGAGTGAGACAATTATATAATGGAATCAATGCATCTACTGTTATCTGTATCAACTGGTCATCTATTTCCAATATAGAAATTTTAAAATACCACAGTAACAAAATCCTATAGACATTACCTATCAAATGTAGTTATATATAGTTCTTAAAATATATACGGCAACTTATTCCAAACATCTTATTTTGAATTATTGAATATTAAGTAATTCCTAACATAAATATGTTATATATTTGTTTATATATTTTCATTTCATTTCATTATAATCCAATACATATTTAACTTTTTATTAAACTTGTACGTCCCAATTGTCTCTTTTCAGTTGTAGATGGATTTATATGAATTAGCCTACGGATGCTTATACTGGTAGCTTATATTATTGTTATCATGCGTGTGAAACACGGGAGTATTTCCACTTGGTACCAGTGGGCGCCTCCTCCTCCCCCTCCCCCTCCCCCTCCCCCTCCCCCTCCCCCTCCCCCTCCCCCTCCTCCTCATCCTCCCCCCCTCCTCCTCCACACAAAGACTGGAGCCCGGGGATGCGCACACGCCGTGGAGCTGAGCTCAGAGGCGTCTCTGTGTTTCTCTTGGCAGCATCTCAGCCGCGGCTGAGCTGGAGCATTACGCTTTAGCGTGGACCGCAGACCAACCACCACCACCACCAACAACAACAACAGCTACAAAAAGCCCCCAAAACAGCATTTCGGAGATTAAATCGTCCTGTCCTAACAGATTTTGATGGGGTGATTTCGGGGGAATACAGCAAGGAACCCTTTTTTCCGAGTCCGAAGACCGAGAGCCTCATCCCGGCTCAGCCCGGGTCCTGTGGTTCAGAAGTGCGTAAAGAGCAGTTCGGGCTTCCGAGTTCCGTCAGCAATTAGTGTGTTGAATAAGCGACCGTCGGGGAGCTGTAATGGATCCTGGAAATACTTTCAATCCCATTTAATGAAGAGGGGAAACATCCCGCATCCACAAACAAGTAAGTAGCCCCCACACACGCACGACGCGTCAGTCCTAATTGGCAATAAAATGATTTTTTTTTTTAAATGCATTGAATTATCCAATTATCACTCTCGGTGGCTGTACGCATATGAATACGGCACTTTGCTTTCGTTGATTTAAAGAAGGGGATATCATCGAACACGAACTTAAAACGATGGCGTCGCCTATATGGCACCAGAGGCTTGTTCTCTACACAATTCTACACGAGTTGCGAGCAAAAAACATCACAGTGAAACATCACATGTGGTCTATAGGACCAACCCGGTTGGTCACTCCACCGTGGAGTGAGACGGGCTGGATGGAGGGATGAGAGACCCGGTTGGTCTATAGGATGGAGGGATGAGAGACCCGGTTGGTCTATAGGACCAACCGGGTCTCTCATCCCTCCATCATCCCCTCTCACTCCAAGGGGCTCGGTGCCGCTCACGGGGGAGCGCGTCAGTCTGAACACTGACTTCGTTTAACGGAATAAACAGTGTTCCCGATATAGGGCTGAACATAGAATAAGCGAACACGACGTGTAGGTACGTTGTTGTATATGTTTGTACTATTTAAGGTATATATAACCCGATTAAAAAGAAATGCATCGCCTCCACTTGTCTGTACCCATCTATTTGGAGTTGAAACAAGCCTGTTCTGTTCCCCAGACGGGCGTGATGTTCTCAAAGGATCCATAACAACATAAGCACCAGCAAACCCTCCTGTATCTTCAAAGTGCATCCAACTAGTCAGCTGTCACCTGGATGTTTATTCATAGATCCTTCTGGATACACTTTGAGAATAATAAACGCGCCTGGCAAAACATCTCAAGATGATTCCCCCCCCCCTCCCCCCCATCTCACACACACACACACACACACACACACACACACACACACCACCCTCGACGCCGCCGCCCCTGTAACCCCAGTGAACGGTCTCCTGCGTAGCCTCAGAAAACCTTTCCATCCAAGATTGGTAGGGGTCGGGTTTTCAACGAGAGCCTTCCTGGTCTCCTCCAGCGGCAGGAGGAGCACTGGAGAGATGGACCCGTTAGCAGCAGTGAGCAGAGCAGGCTCACCGGTGCTTTCCACTCCCTGTCCATCTAATAGACGGGGCAGCCGTAGGAACCGCAAAGCTGTTCTGTTTTTACTCTACCGTGTCCCGTGGCTTCATGAAGCGCTGGATTAACCCGCCCTTTAGGAGACGCTCCGTTTAGCACCAGGAGGAAGTCACACAACGGAGTCTCGCTGTTTTCTAGGGATTCAATTTCCCGCATGAACATACAGAGCTGGAATATTCAGATCCAGATGTTCACTGAAGCCTAGCTGTTGTTGTAGGCGTACAAAACCCAAAAAATAGATTCAAAGGTGTTGTACAACGGAGTCAAAATGCAACATTGGGTATCACAATATTGTGATGTGTGGATGAGACAATATCAGGCGTTTCAGTAGCACTACCACCCACCCACACACACCCACACACATAAACGTACACGCACACACACACACACACACACACACACACACACACACACACCCACACACATAAACGTACACGCATACACACACACACACACACACACACACACACACACACACACACACACACACACACACTAAACCCCCCCCACACACCCACCCACACACACCCACACACATAAACGTACACGCTTACACGCACACACATACACACATACCCCTACACACACTAAACCCCCCCCCCACCCACACACACCCACACACACAAACGTACACACACACACACACACACACACACACACACATACACACATACACACATACCCCTACACACACTAAACCCCCCCCCCCACACACACACACACCCACCCACCCACACACACATAAACATACACACACATAAACACGCACTCACACACAAACGTACACACACACCCACCCACACACACACACACACACATTAATGTACACACACACACACCTACACACATAAACATACACACACATACATATACCTGTATGAATATATACGTACAGGTAATTAAGATTCCCCAGTTATGCTCATTAGCATATTGGGAGAAGGGCGGGGCAGGCAGAGGAATTCCAAGAGAAGGAGAACGTGACCCAAGATGGAGGGTCTCTCTGGAGCTCTGTCTGTGCAATATCAGCCAGTGTAACCTGTAACCAGGGTAACCTGTAACCAGGGTTACCTGTAACCAGGGTTACCTGTAACCTGTAACCAGGGTAACCTGTAACCTGTAACCAGGGTAACCTGTAACCAGGGTAACCTGTAACCAGGGTAACCTGTAACCAGGATAACCTGTAACCTGTAACCAGGGTAACCTGTAACCAGGGTTACCTGTAACCTGTAACCAGGGTAACCTGTAACCAGGATAACCTGTAACCTGTAACCAGGGTAACCTGTAACCAGGGTAACCTGTAACCTGTAACCAGTGTAACCTGTAACCAGGGTAACGTGTAACCTGTAACCTGTAACCAGTGTAACCTGTAACCAGGGTAACCTGTAACCAGGGTAACCTGTAACCTGTAACCAGGGTAACCTGTAACCAGTGTAACCTGTAACCAGGGTAACCTGTAACCAGGGTAACCTGTAACTTGTAACCAGTGTAACCTGTAACCAGGGTAACCTGTAACCAGGGTAACCTGAAACCAGGATAACCTGTAACCTGTAACCAGGGTAACCTGTAACCAGGTAACCTGTAACAGGGTAACTGAAACCAGGGTACGTAACCGGTAACCAGGGTAACCTGAAACCAGGGTAACCTGTAACCAGGGTAACCTGTAACCTGTAACCAGTGTAACCTGTAACCAGGGTAACCTGTAACCTGTAACCAGGGTAACCTGTAACCAGGGTAACCTGTAACCAGGGTAACCTGTAACCTGTAACCAGGGTAACCTGTAACCAGTGTAACCTGTGCCGCTGTGTTGCCAGGAGCTCTGCTCAGTGCTGTGACACTTACTCCTGGGCTTAAGATGCATGCGTCTTTGAGTGGGTGCTGTCATCTTCATCATCATCATCATCATCACCACGTCTTCTTCTGTGTTCTGCGTCCTAGTGAAGTGGTGGAACCACAATCCTATAGATGTGTATGGGCATTAGATAAGATAAGTATGGGCTTTACGCTCGCACTCTCACCGCTGCTGACCTTGTGGAAGATCTTTGAAAAGGTACTTCAGTTCATGAAGTTGTGATGGATATAAAAAATGATATGAATGACACTTAATAATGTAATGATGATAATGAAGATGATGATGATGATAATAATAATAATAATAATTAATATTTTTATTATTATGATTTGTATTATTATTATTTACTATGATAATACAAATCATTTATTATTATTATTATTATTATTATTATTATTAATAATTATTAATAATTATTATCTCTTTTATCTGGTCAAGTCCATGTGTCACTTCATAAGAGATCCCTCAGTGTGTGGGTCCCTTGGTTGTCCAGAGAGGCAGCTATCCACATCATGTATTCAGATAGTGTGGTGGTGGTGGAGGAGCTCTCTCTCCTACCCCAGGCTCTTCACTCAGAGACAGCGCAGGAGATGTTAGTCCCACCGCCGAACAGGGTCCGTCTTTCAGAGAGGCACAGGGTTCCCTTTAGATCTGTGTGTGTGTGTGTGTGTGTGTGTGTGTGTGTGATCTGACCCTGAGAACACAGCACACTGTCAGACCTCCTCAGTCTACTTCCTCTTCTTCTCTCTTATTAGATGATTTTGCAATTCTATAGGGGGGACTGGGGGAGGAGCTTAACCACCTCTCCTATCAACTACGTGCCAAACAGCCTTGTGCTCACCGAGAAGCCATCTCCTTTGAATGTGTTTAGCCAATGTGTTGGGCTTCCATTAGGGCCCTGGCCAACCGTCCTGTGCTCAGATCCCATGCTCGTCTTTTGGTTTGGAAAAACTTAAACACCAAGAGAATTTAAATAAAGTAACAGCAATGAAAGGATGGCCGTCGTTTAACTGAAAAATGCCAACAGGGAAACCAGCTATGCTTGGAAGAGAGCTTTAACAGTCCAGAATCTCTCTCTCTCTCTCTCTCTCTCTCTCTCTCTCTCTCTCTCTCTCTCTCTCTCTCTCTCTCTCTCTCTCTCTCCTCTCTCTCTCTCTCTCTCTCTCTCTCTCTCTCTCTCTCTCTCTCTCTCTCTCTCTCTCTCTCTCTCTCTCTCTCTCTCTCTCTCACATGATGTAATGTACCGTTTTCCACTTTATGATTTCTAACTTGCAAATGAAGTCTATTTCCAGTGAGAATCTGTTCTCCTTGGATGGGAGAACAGGATGAGTCGTTCCTCTCATGCTTAATGCTGCTCAGACTAAAACTGAAAGAAAAGAACGGTAGCTCCCACTTCTCCTACGGTCCTTTAGGATGTGGGAGTGTGTAATGCAGTGTCCCCCCCCCCCCTCTTCTCCAGGGAACACCAGGATATCCAGTGGGAATCGCTGGGCTCTGCCATTACAGTGCATGAGGAACAGGGGCTAAGAAGCAGCTACATGCTATCACCAGACTTGAAGCTGTGTTGATTGGATCCATAATCTAACCCCCCCCCCCCCACACACACACACACACACCATTCCCTCCTCCATGTTAAATTACCAGTGTCCAGATGGCGTTTAGGTTCACGGCCGCCGCACACTTCCTGTTTACCAAAGTGATCACCTGACATGTAATAAACAGGGTTAGGGTTAGGGTTAGTGTGTGTGTGTGTGTGTGTGTGTGTGTGTGTGTGTGTGTGTGTGTGTGTGTGTGTGTGTGTGTGTGTGTGTGGGGGGGGGGGGGGGGGGGGGGGTTAGTGTGTGTGGGGGGGTTTAGTGTGTGTGTGTGGGGGGGGAACAAACCATTAGCGTGATATCAGGGTCTGTCTCATAGCGGCTAAAGATAGCACGCCGTTAATCCATATCATGTGGGGGGTTGAAGGGGGGGTGTGGGGGAGGGTAGCTTAATCCTGAGAGGCGTATGGGTTAGCCGCGGTACCTACCGTGATGTAGGTCAAGGACCCCCCTGCCTAGCGCTATCCACGCTGCGATTCCGGCTAGCGCTCAGCGTGTTGCTGTAAACCGCTGCATCACCAAGGTATCAATAACTCATTAGCTCACAGGCTGTTAGTTAGACACCCGCTTTAGACAGGATTTAGGTTTTCTCCCATGGTAACAATTGGACGCTTTCCAGAGAGGACTCATTGAAAGTTGGCCATCCTGCCATTCAAGTCTCTCCTCCAGTTCCACACAATTCAGACGGCACCTCTAATTGCTTTTCCTCACAATGGAGGGGACTATGAGCTCATGTAAGAACAGAGACCGCCAGTTTGCGTATCACTTGGCCCCCAAAACCTTCTCTTATTGGATGAAGTGGCACTTTTCACTGCAACAAGAGTACAGTACTGGTGTGCTGTTTGCCAGCCTCTATTAATAGTCAGACAGGGAGGGGGGAATCTTTTGAGGTCAATCCTTCGCGCCTTCACTCTCCCTCTGAAGAGGCAGAATTGAGCTTGTTATGGGGTTATAAAAAAATGCATTCTGCAAAAATGAATAAACCGTGTCTGCCGGCGCCTGTGAAAGAGCAGATTTCAGCGCGAGGCGGGAAGAGCGGTTTCAACGCCACCCGACGACCGAGCGGTCCTCCCCGGCGTGATGAGACGACCGAGCGGTCCTCCCCGGCGTGATGAGACGACCGAGCGGTCCTCCCCGGCGTGATGAGACGACCGAGCGGTCCTCCCCGGCGTGATGAGACGACCGAGCGGTCCTCCCCGGCGTGATGAGACGACCGAGCGGTCCTCCCCGGCGTGATGAGACGACCGCCCGGTCCTCCCCGGCGTGATGAGGCTCTGCTCCTCGTGTTTGTCGGCATTTTAATGATCTGCACAATTCCCTTTGTTTCAGGTTAGATTCGGCGTAGCAGGAGACTCTGTTCCATTCACCAGCAGTTGGATGAGAGTCCTATTTGCCCTTGGAAACTAAAGATGAGGTTTCTATGGAAACAAATGTTTCTGCTATCAATCAGCAGCTGCCTCGCAGGTAAGGTGTTTCACCACATATTTCTATTTGACATGAACTGCATTTGCTATATGTTTTATTTCATGGATCATTTCCTTCTACCACGGAGATCAAGACACATTGATTCTGGATGAATGCAGGTGTTCTCATGGCCTGTACAGGGCCTCTGTGCTCGGGCCAATGTGCTTTACTGGATGTCCTTCAATAATAGATCCAGGTTCACGCATATGGTCCATTCTGCCCGTATATCACACCATCAAACTATTAATTAACAACAAGTTTCTCACAAGAAAAACCAATGCAGCCTTTGCCATTTGTATAGCGTGCATTCATATTAGGGGATAGGGTTGTATTGTTACTTTAGTAACAGATCCCCATCACCCATATGTTCCAATCAGTTCCCAATGTCACACAACCCAACAATACATCTCAGCTAAAGTCTGTGCCGCTCCAAAGAGGTTAGTGAGTAGCCTCTACAGCCTCTTAATGTATATAGAGGTTAGTGAGTAGCCTCTACAGCCTCTTAATGTATATAGAGGTTAGTGAGTAGCCTCTACAACCGCTTAATGGATATAGAGATTAGTGAGTAGCCTCTACAGCCTCTTAATGTATATAGAGGTTAGTGAGTAGCCTCTACAACCGCTTAATGGATATAGAGGTTGGTGAGTAGCCTCTACAGCCTCTTAATGTATATAGAGGTTAGTGAGTAGCCTCTACAACCGCTTAATGGATATAGAGATTAGTGAGTAGCCTCTACAGCCTCTTAATGTATATAGAGGTTAGTGAGTAGCCTCTACAACCGCTTAATGGATATAGAGGTTGGTGAGTAGCCTCTACAACCTCTTAATGGATATAGAGGTTAGTGAGTAGCCTCTACAGCCTCTTAATGGATATGGTGTTTTCAGACCCATCATCGCGGTGTCGTCCTCTTGTCTCCTGAGGCTGCAGCGATGTAGGGTTTTACTTAGGGACATCGGGGACTCTTCCTGTTTATGACATCCTCAGATGGTTATCAGGATCCCGGCTATGAAACCGGCACTCTGTGTTTTGAGCACCGTCGACTGTCCCGTCGATCTGTCTCCCCGTCCTTGCGGACTCCTGGGTTCTGTACAAACCGGCGAGGGCTGACACTACACAGTCAAACCATCGTATGAATTACGCCGTGAGGGCGCAATGAATGTTATTGGAGCAGACCCGTGGGTTACTCACTCAGGTTTTATATGTTTCAAAGGTAATCGCGTTTGTTAAACATTTTCTCCACATTTTCAATATTGTTTCTTTCTAGCGTCCGATGCAGCCGGTCTTCAGTTCATCCAGCGTCACACAACCACGATAGCTTGTGTTTGATATAAAAATATGTTTGCAAAAAATATTCTAATTAGATTGAATGTCTTATGTTTTAAAATAATTGTGCTGAATGTTGATTTGGGTTAATGTGGAGGTTAACACCAAATTATTAGTTTTCATTATTTAATGCACAGTTGAAAAAATGTTGAAAAAATGAAATAATGAGTTCATTAATTCAATCTGGTGTAGACTCATTCAACAGTTTAATTCACTTTAATCTTTGTGGAACTTTACTTAGCTGGCAAGGAATAACATAAAACAATAAAGGGTCAAACCGCGTTTGTAATTGATTTTTTTTAAAGATTCATTACATTCATTCAACTGTAAACTATAAACTATGTATTGAATAAAAGTCACAATAATCTGCGATCTGCGTTTTAAAGATGCAGTCAACATATGATATCCCGCCCTGGCGGCCATTTTAATGATGGCAGTTATGATTTGTTCCTCTGGTACCGCTGCAAACCAGATATTTAGTTTGAATTAAAAGCTCTTAAATATGTTCTTTTTATGTGTCAGGTTAAATATTAGAGCATGTTTTAGTTCAGATGAGTGGACAAATCCCGTCTCAAAGTGGGCATGTCAAACATTGGACGTGTTGGTCTAGGTTGTGTTATATTTAGACAACAATAGTTATTGTTGTTGTCGTAATAGTCGCTTGCATAGGAAACATTCCGTCTGAGTTATTTGTCAGCTTATTTCTCAATATTTGTCTGAAATAAGCTTTGCATACAAACAAATGAGCTAAGACAGTGGCATGTTGGTATCTCCTAATGGAGCCCAACCCAAGCCTGGGCTAGCTCAGCATTTGTCATTTAACACATTGGATAAAAGGCCAATTGTTGTTTCAACACAAAATAGTTTCTTTATCGCTAGCTTCAGTTAACCTTTTAACTGAAACCCAATTGCATGTCACTCCACTGAGGAGGGAGAACAATGAACTGAGATAGGGAGAGACATGCGTGACATCACAGATACCGTGGTCTGTGATGCATGGGGGGGGGGATGTGTGGGGGGGATACTGTTGTGCCCCCCCACTCTAATCCATCCCAGCTGTTCCCATCGTAATCGGGCCGGCTGAGGCCAATGAACACCTGGGATCTACCCTTCTTAAGGCTGAGGCCAATGAACACCTGGGATCTACCCTTCTTAAGGCTGAGGCCAATGAACACCTGGGATCTACCCTTCTTAAGGCTGAGGCTAATGAACACCTGGGATCTACCCTTCTTAAGGCTGAGGCCAATGAACACCTGGGATCTACCCTTCTTAAGGCTGAGGCTAATGAACACCTGGGATCTACCCTTCTTAAGGCTGAGGCTTATGAACACCTGGGATCTACCCTTCTTAAGGCTGAGGCCAATGAACACCTGGGATCTACCCTTCTTAAGGCTGAGGCTAATGAACACCTGGGATCTACCCTTCTTAAGGCTGAGGCCAATGAACACCTGGGATCTACCCTTCTTAAGGCTGAGGCCAATGAACACCTGGGATCTCCCCTTCTTAAGGCTGAGGCCAATGAACACCTGGGATCTCCCCTTCTTAAGGCTGAGGCCAATGAACACCTGGGATCTACCCTTCTTAAGGCTGCGGCCAATGAACACCTGGGATCTACCCTTCTTAAGGCTGCGGCTAATGAACACCTGGGATCTACCCTTCTTAAGGCTGCCCAAGACCCATGTCGGGGCTTGATCATTGCGTACCTTACCGAGAACCATCCTGACGAAGACCGAGGGGGTGAGATCCTTGAGGACCTACTGCCGAAGACCGACGTCAGGGGCGAGTTCACTGAGAACCATATGGCTCCCTCCTACTCGAGAACCTGTGTCTCCAGCTCCGACTACGTTGCGTCTTCGTTCCACCCTCTGGACCATCTCCCCGTGTACCTCATAACCTCGTAACCCTACCCCGTTGTTTCTTTGAGTTTGTCGATCCCTCAATAAGGTCTTTATCCGTTGTTTTGGGTGTCCGGTCTCTTCTTCTGGGTTCTCTGTCACATTTTGCTCGCCGGTCTCGTTGGGTCCTAACAGGGGGGATGTTTTACCTTCTCAATGAACGGAGAGCTGTGGAGCTAAACCTCTAAACTATGTGCATCTGTTTTCTGAGCATGGATGGGGGGGGAAACACTAAACTATTATCCATTATAAAACCACTGAGGAAGCAAACTCCAGGAAAGAGGCAATAAAAGGATTCATGGAGAATATTCTCTGCTCAGGATCGACGTGCGTGAGTCATTAATAACTAACAGAGGCAACGGAGGGAGATGACCGGGCTAGGGAGCCAGGTCCAATTCCAGGAGAAGTGTTTTAACTACGGCTCTCATCTTTAACATTTATCACACCACACACACACTCCCCGCTCACTCCATTAATGTGCACGGACCGATCTACAGTCGGACAACTCTGTAGATTATTAACTGTAATAAAGCTGATAATTATGTCACCCTGATGTCTCCCGGTCCTTAAGGAGTTTCCTCTTATGCCTGAGTTCGATTAAACACTTTCATCTCTTAATGGGGTCAACAAATAAGTAAAGTATATAAGTATAGTATATTGCTTTATGCATTCAGTCAACTTCTGTTTATATATTTATATTTTGCACCGTTCCAAAATTCCGCGTGGTCTTATAAAGCACATGCAAATGGTTTCATTCTCGTGGTTTTAATGACTAGAAAATGTTATAGTTTATGCAAAATTAGAAGTTTAGCGCGATCCTCTGCTTGAATATCAACAGCCAGCGTCCATATTTACAATCAACCGGACATTAACCGGGTCCTGTTTTTAAGTTTTTATGTTCCTTTTTTTTATACTGGTGGTGGTGCTGCTGCTGCTGATGGTGGTGGTGATGGTGATAGTGGTACTGATGGTGGTGATGGTGGTGATGGTGATGGTGATGGTGATAGTGGTACTGATGGTGGTGATGGTGGTGGTGATAGTGGTACTGATGGTGGTGATGGTGATGGTGATAGTGGTACTGATGGTGGTGATGGTGGTGGTGATAGTGGTACTGATGGTGGTGATGGTGGTGGTGATGGTGGTGGTACTGATGATGGTGATGGTGGTGGTGATGGTGGTGATACTGATGGTGGTGGTGGTGGTGGTGGTGGTGGTGGTGATGGTGGTGGTTGTCGTGCTGATGGTGATGGTTGTGGTGCTGATGGTGATGGTGGTGGTGCTGATGGTGGTGGTGGTGGTGGTGGTACTGATGGTGGTGGTGGTGCTAGTGGTGGTGGTGGTGGTGCTGATGGTGGTGGTGGTGGTGGTGGTGGTACTGATGATGGTGATGGTGGTGGTGGTGATGGTGGTGGTGGTGGTGCTGATGGTGGTGGTTGTTGTGCTGATGGTGATGGTGGTGGTGGTACTGATGGTGGTGATGGTGGTGGTGGTGGTGGTGGTGGTGGTACTGATGGTGGTGGTTGTACTGATGGTGGTGGTGGTGGTGCTGATGGTGGTGGTGGTACTGATGGTGGTGATGGTGGTGGTGGTGGTGGTACTGATGGTGGTGGTTGTACTGATGGTGGTGGTGGTGGTGCTGATGGTGGTGGTAGTGGTGGTGGTGGTGATAGTGGTACTGATGGTGGTGGTGATGGTGGTACTGATGGTGGTGGTGGTGGTGATGGTGGTGGTACTGATGGTGGTGGTGGTGGTGGTGATGGTGGTGGTACTGATGGTGGTGGTGGTGGTGGTGATGGTGGTGGTACTGATGGTGGTGGTACTGATGGTGGTGGTGGTGGTGGTGGTGGTGGTGGTGATGGTGGTGGTTGTCGTGCTGATGGTGATGGTGGTGGTGTTGATGGTGGTGGTGGTACTGATGGTGGTGATTGTGATGGTGGTGGTGGTACTAATGGTGGTGATGGTACTGATGGTGGTAGTGGTGGTGGTGGTGGTGGTGGTGGTACTGATGGTGGTGGTGGTACTGATGGTGGTGGTGGTGGTGGTGATGGTGGTGGTACTGATGGTGGTGTGGTGGTGGTGGTACTGATGGTGGTGGTGGTGGTGGTGGTGGTGGTGGTGATGGTGGTGGTTGTCGTGCTGATGGTGATGGTGGTGGTGGTGATGGTGGTGGTGGTGGTGGTGATGGTGATGGTGATGGTGGTGGTGGTGGTGGTGATGGTGGTGGTACTGATGGTGGTGGTACTGATGGTGGTGGTGGTGGTGGTGATGGTGGTGGTACTGATGGTGGTGGTGGTGATGGTGGTGGTGGTGATGGTGGTGGTGGTGCTGATGGTGATGGTGGTGGTGTGATGGTGTGGTGGTGGTGGTGGTGGTGGTGGTACTGATGGTGGTGGTGGTGGTACTGATGGTGGTAGTGGTGGTGGTGGTGGTGGTGGTACTGATGGTGGTGATGGTGGTGGTGGTAGTACTGATGGTGGTGATGGTGGTGGTGATGGTGATGGTGATGGTGGTGGTTGTCGTGCTGATGGTGATGGTGGTGGTGTTGATGGTGGTGGTGGTGGTGGTGATGGTGATGGTGATGGTGGTGGTGGTGGTGGTGATGGTGGTGGTACTGATGGTGGTGGTACTGATGGTGGTGGTGGTGGTGGTGATGGTGGTGGTACTGATGGTGGTGGTGGTGGTGGTGGTGGTGGTGATGGTGGTGGTTGTCGTGCTGATGGTGATGGTGGTGGTGTTGATGGTGTTGGTGGTGATGGTGATGGTGATGGTGATGGTGGTGGTGGTGGTGGTGATGGTGGTGGTACTGATGGTGGTGGTACTGATGGTGGTGGTGGTGGTGGTGATGGTGGTGGTACTGATGGTGGTGGTGGTGGTGGTGGTGGTGGTGATGGTGGTGGTTGTCGTGCTGATGGTGATGGTGGTGTGTGATGGTGGTGGTGGTGGTGTTGATGGTGATGGTGGTGGAACTGTGGTGGTGTGGTTGTGGTACTGATGGTGGAGAGCGAAAACATGGTGTCATTATTTAGTTTCACTTTCCGGCCTCCACTAGGAGGTACGCATCACTCAGCAAAAAAATAAATAAACACCAGTGCTCTCTCTGCATTACTGGTTTACCTCAATTCTCTGCAGGCTAACAGGAGACGAAACCTCGACCTGGTATGGGGTCACTTGAACTCAGAGAAAACCCCGGGATCAATAGTCCCATCCCTGATCCCTGACCAGACTGTTTCTGTTCTCTGGTGTCTTCCATTACAGGTTATAGAGAGACTGACTCCTGACTCTCTCTCTCTCTCTCTCTCTCTCTCTCTCTCTCTCTCTCTCTCTCTCTCTCTCTCTCTCTCTCTCTCTCTCTCTCTCTGGTGGTGGTACTGATGGTGGTGGTTGTACTGATGGTGGTGGTTGTACTGATGGTGGTGGTGGTGGTGCTGATGGTGGTGGTGGTACTGATGGTGGTGATGGTGGTGGTGGTGGTGGTACTGATGGTGGTGGTTGTACTGATGGTGGTGGTGGTGGTGCTGATGGTGGTGGTAGTGGTGGTGGTGATAGTGGTACTGATGGTGGTGGTGATGGTGGTGGTACTGATGGTGGTGGTGGTGGTGGTGATGGTGGTGGTACTGATGGTGGTGGTACTGATGGTGGTGGTGGTGGTGGTGATGGTGGTGGTACTGATGGTGGTGGTGGTGGTACTGATGGTGGTGGTGGTGGTGGTGGTGGTGGTGGTACTGATGGTGGTGGTGGTGGTGGTGGTGGTGATGGTGGTGGTTGTCGTGCTGATGGTGATGGTGGTGGTGGTGGTGGAACTGGTGGTGGTGGTGGTGGTTGTCGTGCTGATGGTGATGGTGGTGATGGTGGTGGTGGTACTGATGGTGGTGATTGTGATGGTGGTGGTAGTACTAATGGTGGTGATGGTACTGATGGTGGTAGTGGTGGTGGTGGTGGTGGTGGTACTGATGGTGGTGGTGGTGGTACTGATGGTGGTAGTGGTGGTGGTGGTGGTACTGATGGTGGTGATGGTGGTGGTGGTGGTACTGATGGTGGTGATGGTGGTGGTGATGGTGATGGTGGTGGTGATGGTGATGGTGATGGTGGTGGTTGTCGTGCTGATGGTGATGGTGGTGGTGTTGATGGTGGTGGTGATGGTGGTGGTTGTCGTGCTGATGGTGATGGTGGTGGTGTTGATGGTGGTGGTGGTGGTGGTGTTGATGGTGATGGTGGTGGTGGTGGTGGTGGTGGTGATGGTGGTTGTGGTACTGATGGTGGAGAGCGAAAACATGGTGTCATTATTTAGTTTCACTTTCCGGCCTCCACTAGGAGGTACGCATCACTCAGTAAAAAAATAAATAAACACCAGTGCTCTCTCTGCATTACTGGTTTACCTCAATTCTCTGCAGGCTAACAGGAGACGAAACCTCGACCTGGTATGGGGTCACTTGAACTCAGAGAAAACCCCGGGATCAATAGTCCCATCCCTGATCCCTGACCAGACTGTTTCTGTTCTCTGGTGTCTTCCATTACGGGTTATAGAGAGACTGACTCCTGACTCTCTCTCTCTCTCTCTCTCTCTCTCTCTCTCTCTCTCTCTCTCTCTCTCTCTCTCTCTCTCTCTCTCTCTCTCTCTCTCTCTCTCTCTCTCTCGCTCTCGCTCTCGCTCTCTCTCTCCAGCCTGTGCAGAGGATTTCATGTTCCAGGGGCCAAAATGGATGACGGAGCCCAGTGACCTCATTTTACCGTACAACTCCCCGGACCAGCCAGCTGTTATTCCATGTGAGGCGGGAGGAAGCCCTTGGCTGCAGTACAGGTGAGGTCACCTCTCCATGTCTCACATGCCTTCTCTCTTTCCACCACCCATCCTGTCAAAATAATCCACTTTTGTCTTTGTGGCTGTGCTCACAGAAAACACAGACATATAGTAATTTAGTGGACACTTTTACCCAAATACTATACAAATAAACAAAGCTTGACAGCAGTGATCCAGGACTTACTGTTTATTTATTCAAGATTTATTTAACAGTTGACAGTTCTATCCAAAGCAACTTAGTGAAGATGTGTCGTTAGGGAGCAGATAGGGGTTCGGCATTTTGCTGACTGCCGATAGTTAGACTGTGTACATACTGTACATACATATACAGGTTAGTGTCCCATTCCCCCGTTGTCAAGAGTCAATGAGAGGTACAGATTATAGACATTACCCCGCACAAAAAAAGTTTTTATAAATGCAGTCAAAAAAAAGCAATCAACATTGATTCAAGCAGCTGACCGCCTAGGAGCACTCCTCTCTGGGTCACCCCTCCACCACTAACCACCCCTACCCCTCCACCACTAACCACCCCTACCCCTACCCCTCCACCCCTACCCCTACCCCTCCACCACTAACCACCCCTACCCCTCCACCACTAACCACCCCTACCCCTACCCCTCCACCACTAACCACCCCTACCCCTACCCCTCCACCACTAACCACCCCTACCCCTCCACCACTAACCACCCCTACCCCTCCACCACTAACCACCACTAACCACCCCTACCCCTCCACCACTAACCACCCCTACCCCTCCAGCAGCTAGGCCTACAAATAGCAGCCCGCTGCTGTTTCTGGCGGCCGGTGGATTGGGTTTCAGGGCTCGGTCAGCAGCATGTAAATGCCCAGCCAATCGGCCGTCCCACCTTGGGGAGTGACCTTAGGTTTAAACGCCTCCGTGTTGAAGAAAACAATGTCTGAGAACGACAGTTGGGGATGTTTGGGTGGAGGGGGTGGGGGCGGTGGGGGGGGGGGGGGGGGTACATGTGCAATCGGATCTACTCGATGGTCGACCTCTATTTGGCGCATTACTTGAGTTTGGTCTCAAGCTTGCATTTTGCTGAGTCCTTGCTTTGCGTCGACTTTTGAGGGGGATTTTAAGCAGCACGGCAGAATTAAATGAATAATGTGTATTGAATGGATTTTCATAAAAATATCTACTTATCTCATCGAGGTTATCCCAGTGGCCAATGGAAGATACGTTTGTTATTTGCATGGTGTTACATCATTAAAATGCATCATCAAAAGTGCATGGTCTCATGAGTTGTCAGGGCGGCAGTATAGCTCAGGAGGTAGAGCGGTCGCCTCACAACCTGAAGGTTGCTGGTTTGATCCCCGGCTCCTCCTAGCAAAAACTGTGGAGGTGTCCTTGAGGAAGACCCCCTAACCCTAACTGCTGCCCACTGCTCCTAATACTAGAATGGGCTAAATGCAGAGAACACTTTTCACTGTATGTTTACATGTATGAGACCAATAAAGAGGATTCAATCCTCATGATTTGTTGTTGAGTTCAAATTGCAGGACTTCTAAAACATACAAAGTAATCCCCCATGATGGGCCCTTGAAGGCATTTTACTATAAAGTAAGATATAAAAGATCAGAGGTGGATTTGGTGGTGAGGTGGTGGTGGACCAGGGGGAGGTAAAAGTGGAGGTGGAGGTGGTGGTGGTAGTAGAGAGGGTGGAGGTGGTTGTAGCGGTGGAGGTGGTGGTGGTGGTAGTAGAGAGGGTGGAGGTGGTTGTAGCGGTGGAGGTGGTGGTGGTGGTAGAGAGGGTGGAGGTGGTTGTAGTGGTGGTGGTAGTAGAGAGGGTGGAGGTGGTTGTAGCGGTGGAGGTGGAGGTGGTGGTGGTAGTAGAGAGGGTGGAGGTGGTTGTAGCGGTGGAGGTGGTGGTAGAGACGGTGGAGGTGGTTGTAGCGGTGGAGGTGGTGGTAGTAGAGACGGTGGAGGTGGTTGTAGCGGTGGAGGTGGTGGTGGTAGTAGAGAGGGTGGAGGTGGTTGTAGCGGTGGAGGTGGAGGTGGTGGTAGTAGAGACGGTGGAGGTGGTTGTAGCGGTGGAGGTGGAGGTGGTGGTGGTAGTAGAGACGGTGGAGGTGGTTGTAGCGGTGGAGGTGGTGGTGGTAGTAGAGAGGGTGGAGGTGGTTGTAGCGGTGGAGGTGGAGGTGGAGGTGGTGGTGGTAGTAGAGACGGTGGAGGTGGTTGTAGCGGTGGAGGTGGTGGTGGTAGTAGAGAGGGTGGAGGTGGTTGTAGCGGTGGAGGTGGTGGTGGTAGTAGAGAGGGTGGAGGTGGTTGTAGCGGTGGAGGTGGAGGTGGTGGTGGTAGTAGAGAGGGTGGAGGTGGTTGTAGCGGTGGAGGTGGTGGTGGAGGTGGAGGTGGTGGTGGTAGTAGAGAGGGTGGAGGTGGTTGTAGCGGTGGAGGTGGAGGTAGTGGTAGTAGAGACGGTGGAGGTGGTTGTAGCGGTGGAGGTGGAGGTGGTGGTGGTAGTAGAGAGGGTGGAGGTGGTTGTAGCGGTGGAGGTGGAGGTGGAGGTGGTGGTGGTAGTAGAGAGGGTGGAGGTGGTTGTAGCGGTGGAGGTGGAGGTGGAGGTGGTGGTGGTAGTAGAGAGGGTGGAGGTGGTTGTAGCGGTGGAGGTGGAGGTGGAGGTGGTGGTGGTAGAGAGGGTGGAGGTGGTTGTAGCGGTGGAGGTGGAGGTGGAGGTGGTGGTAGTAGAGAGGGTGGAGGTGGAGGTGGAGGTGGTGGTGGTGGTAGTAGAGACGGTGGAGGTGGTTGTAGCGGTGGAGGTGGAGGTGGAGGTGGAGGTGGTGGTGGTAGTAGAGAGGGTGGAGGTGGTTGTAGCGGTGGAGGTGGAGGTGGAGGTGGTGGTGGTAGTAGAGAGGGTGGAGGTGGTTGTAGCGGTGGAGGTGGAGGTGGAGGTGGTGGTGGTAGTAGAGAGGGTGGAGGTGGTTGTAGCGGTGGAGGTGGAGGTGGAGGTGGAGGTGGTGGTAGTAGAGAGGGTGGAGGTGGAGGTGGTGGTGGTGGTAGTAGAGAGGGTGGAGGTGGAGGTGGAGGTGGTGGTGGTAGTAGAGAGGGTGGAGGTGGTTGTAGCGGTGGAGGTGGTGGTGGTAGTAGAGAGGGTGGAGGTGGTTGTAGAGGTGGAGGTGGAGGCTTATTGGGGCTTTTCAGACAGTGATTGCTTTGTTTCCCTCTGGCAGTAGAAGCTCAGCAATACATTTCACTAAAGCTGAAACTTCAGCCCCAAATGTCCGGTACAGAATGTCCAGGACAAGATGAGGGAATAAACTAAATGCAATCATAGAACAGGCATGAAAACCTTATAACGCTGGCATCTAAAAGCAACAATGCATACCATAACCAATACAACGTCAAGCAAATTCATTATTATTATACATGCCAGGCAAATACGTTTACAATATTACTGAACTGCTTAGATCAAACTAGGCTGGTGTACATTTGGTCCCGAGGCAATTAAGCTGATGAAGCTTTTCAGCGTGGGGATTATCAATAACCTTTTAAATAATATGTCTACCATCAATCTAATCAGCGTGTGCAGCACATGGATCTATTTCCCCGGGAGGACTGTGTGTACAAAAGTGGATTCAAACCTCATCACATCACTCTCGCAGAAGTTGTATTTATTATTTAAGTCAATTGTGTATACGGAAAAGCAACAGCAATTAGTCTGAATTCGATATCCGAGTGAATGAGTGTGTCGCGGTGTCGATTTATGGTTTAATATTTTCCGTAATGGCTTCCATTTAGATTAAGGGTCCGTTGCTCTGGAGCTCTAGGGTAGAGATATGATGACTAAGAGCTCTGCCCGTGCTTCAACTGACAACCCTTCACTGACAAATAGTCCCACACAATGCCACGGCCACAGTTTATGAAATGCACCTGTCGGTGCGCTTTGTAAAGGATCACGTTTAAAAGGCAGCAAAGTGAGGGACGTGAATGGCGTCGATAAAAGGCGTGCTGGAGGCCAGGTGATTTGATTGTTTCCTTCCCGGTGGTGTGTTGTGAATAGCTAGCTAATGGCTAGCTCATGTGCCTGTTGGTGCTTTGCTTTGATATAACCAAAAGCACAATCCCATAACAAAAATTATCCAGCAGATGTTCAACAGCGCTAGCAGTTTGTGGACGTCCTTAACCTGGAGTGGACTCTTCATGTGCTGAGAGAACAGACCAGAAGCTTCCATGATGAACACGTCCTACAATATGTCCAACTTTATTGAGTTTGTGTTGAAAATCAAATCAAAGTAACAGTATATTATATTAAATCAAACATACAGTATGTTATATTAAATCAAACATACAGTATGTTATATTAAATTAAACATACAGTATGTTATATTAAATCAAACATACAGTATGTTATATTAAATCAAACATACAGTATGTTATATTAAATCAAACATACAGTATGTTATATTAAATCAAACATACAGTATGTTATATTAAATCAAATATACAGTATGTTATATTTTTTTTTTTTTAACTGCCAGATGAATAACTATGCTATGCTACCAAGTGGTCCTGCCAACTCTTTGATACATTTTATGATGTGATTTTTATGAAATACAAATACATAAATATGAAAATATAGCTTCAAGCTAGGAAGCATATTAATGTCCTCTGAAGAGTGTGTGTGTGTGTGTGTGTGTGTGTGTGTGTGTGTGTGTGTGTGTGTGTGTGTGTGTGTGTGTGTGTGTGCGCACGTGTGTGTGCACATTCATGGGCATTCATGGGTGTGTGTGTGAGTGTGTGTGCAGGCTATAAGAGACTGTGTGGATTGTATGGTCTTTGAGGAGGTCTGGCCCAAAGGGATCAGTCTACAGAACAACCCCTGCAAGGTTGCAAGGTTAATGCCGACCTCAAGGTCATGCAGAGGTCAGGCAGCAGACAGATAAAACCGCTGCTTGAAACACAGAGCATGTGTTGCTGTCTCGGGGGAAATGCGCTTATGCTAAATAGCGGATGGAAAGATTGAGCAATCATAGCGATAGATACGATACATCAGTGTGATTGGGGCTTTTATTATTGCAGACACTGCAGTTGATTCAATGTTAAATAGCGTGTATCTGCTGTGGCTAACCTACAGATGACCCACTATGGGCAGTTTGTTCTCTCTGAACACCGATCTATCTAGCTTGTTGTGTTCTGTATTTTGTGGACGGAACAAACACCGCACACCAGCCAGGTCATTTGTCACACTGGATGTCAGTTGGGCGTCAGTGTAGCTCAGGAGGTAGCGCGGTCGCCTCACCACCGGCAGGTTGCTGATTCGATCCCCGCTGCCTCCTCCTAGCAAAAGCTGTCGAGGTGTCCTTGAGCAAGACCCCCTAACCCTAACTGCTCCTGACCTGCTGGCTGTCTCCTTGATGGCTGACTCCACCGTTGGTGGTCGAATGTGTGTATGAATGGGTGAATGTGAGACTTGATATGTAAAGCGCTTTGAGTAACCATTGGTTAGAAAAGCGCTATCTAAATGTCCATTTACCATGTCTACACACAAACATAACATATCAAATATAACATATAACATACTGTATATCCTCATCCATCAACAATGAACCTTCAGCATCCAGGGGAAGTGTTATGGGAATACTACATTGAATCAGTCATATTATTTTTATTCCTATTTCTACATTTGCAATCATAAACCTTTTCACATTTTAATAAAAAGAAAAAAACGTACATACTGTAAAGTTGTTTTTTTTCTTATTTTTTCCGGTGTCAACCTTTTGCAAAACCATTGAACTTCAAAGAAATTCAAACCCATTTCTTCTTCCTCCAGCTGGTTTGTGTTTGTTCATTCTATCCCGCCGCCGCCGCTGGAGGTTCAGCTAAATGGAATCCAAAGGCGCGTGGCGGCGTTGAGCGGTGACAGCCTCGTTCAGGCCCCCCGCCTCGGGGCCCCCGCCTCGGGGCCCCCGCCTCGGGGCCCCCGTCTGGGGGCTAAATAATGGAGGCTGATGGGCTGGGGGCTTCATGTGTGTCACCAATGACACTCAGGGGGGCTGGGGTTTCATTTAGAGTTCTGTGACACACAGTCTACACCGCTCATCACTTCACTGATGGGGGGGAAGGGGGGAAAAAAATCACTGATTATTGATTACTGCTGGCGCTGGGTTTCTGATGGTGTTTGATCATTGTCCTTCGGGCGGAGGCATGTGCTGAATCTAAAATCATACCAGAGAGGAAATGGAGACGCCATAATCATATCTGTTCTTATCTGTTCTTATCCTTCTCTGCCACATGCTTCCGGTTGATTGTCCAGGCTTTTCTTACTTGTTATAAAATAAAAAGGACATCAATAGAATGAAGGGAACTCATAGGCTTCCTATGTGTACATTTGGTACCTCACACCGGTTACAAAAAAATAAATTCTAATAATAATGGATCCTATCAACAGATGAACATGTTTCCTTAATGCGCAAACAGAGATCAAACAGAGATCGGCTTTTGGCGAGTTACCTTTAACTGAGTCTCATTAAGGCTCGTCCTCAGCTTCATTAAAGACCCAGGGGCTGCTCCTGGTAATGCAGTGTGTGTGTGTGTTGTATTGTGTGTTGTGTTAATGCAGTGTGTGTGTGTGTGTGTTGTATTGTGTGTTGTGTTAATGCAGTGTGTGTGTGTGTTGTATTGTGTGTTGTGTTGTTGCAGTGTGTGTGTGTTGTATTGTGTGTTGTGTTATTGTAGTGTGTGTGTTGTATTGTGTGTTGTGTTATTGCAGTGTGTGTGTGTTGTATTGTGTGTTGTGTTATTGCAGTGTGTGTGTGTTGTATTGTGTGTTGTGTTGTTGCAGTGTGTGTGTGTTGTATTGTGTGTTGTGTTAATGCAGTGTGTGTTGTATTGTGTGTTGTGTTATTGCAGTGTGTGTGTGTTGTATTGTGTGTTGTGTTATTGCAGTGTGTGTGTGTTGTATTGTGTGTTGTGTTATTGCAGTGTGTGTGTGTGTGTTGTATTGTGTGTTGTGTTATTGCAGTGTGTGTGTGTTGTATTGTGTGTTGTGTTATTGCAGTGTGTGTGTGTGTGTGTGTGTGTGTGTGTGTTGTATTGTGTGTTGTGTTATTGTAGTGTGTGTGTTGTATTGTGTGTTGTGTTATTGTAGTGTGTGTGTGTTGTATTATGTGTTGTGTTATTGCAGTGTGTGTGTTTGTATTGTGTGTTGTGTTATTGTAGTGTGTGTGTGTTGTATTGTGTGTTGTGTTATTGTAGTGTGTGTGTGTTGTATTGTGTGTTGTGTTATTGCAGTGTGTGTGTTGTATTATGTGTTGTGTTATTGCAGTGTGTGTGTTGTATTATGTGTTGTGTTATTGCAGTGTGTGTGTGTGTGTTGTATTATGTGTTGTGTGTGTGTGTTGTATTATGTGTTGTGTTATTGCAGTGTGTGTGTGTGTGTTGTATTATGTATTGTGTGTGTTGTATTATGTGTTGTGTTATTGCAGTGTGTGTGTGTGTGTTGTATTATGTGTTGTGTTATTGCAGTGTGTGTGTGTGTGTTGTATTATGTGTTGTGTTATTGCAGTGTGTGTGTGTTGTATTATGTATTGTGTGTGTGTGTTGTATTATGTATTGTGTGTGTGTTGTATTGTGTGTGTGTGTGTGTGTGTGTTGTATTATGTATTTTGTGTGTGTGTGTGTGTGTGTGTGTGTGTTGTATTATGTATTGTGTGTGTGTGTGTGTGTTGTATTATGTATTGTGTGTGTGTGTGTGTGTTGTATTATGTATTGTGTGTGTGTGTGTTGTATTATGTATTGTGTGTGTGTGTGTGTGTGTGTGTTGTATTATGTATTGTGTGTGTGTGTGTGTGTTGTATTATGTATTGTGTGTGTGTGTGTTGTATTATGTATTGTGTGTGTGTTTGTGTGTGTGTGTGTGTGTGTGTTGTATTGTGTGTGTGTGTGTGTTGTATTATGTATTATGTATTGTGTGTGTGTGTGTGTTGTATTATGTTTTGTGTTATTGCAGTGTGTGCAATTTGCCATATATAAAAGGTACAATGGAATGCTTACTCCCACAGTATGTATTAAACTACACAATACTATAAAAAAACTTTACACAATAAAAATGACCATAAAAAGAACAGTAAAGTGATATGTACGTATGAAAGTGTCAGAAGTGCAGCAGCGTAGGGCAGAACAGTGCAGTGGCTGTAATGAGTCCAGAAAGTCCAGCAAAAGTATGATACAGTATGATAGTGTAATGTAATATTCAAGATTCAAGCCGGTACAGCCGGGGACCGAGGCAGCAGCCCTGGGGTGCTCCGGTGTTGAGGACCAGAGTGGATGAGATGTTGTTTCCAATCTTCACCACTAGAGGCCTGCCTGTCAGGAAGTCCATAATCCAGTTACAGATGGGGGCGCCCAGACCTAGGTCTCTCAGTTTCAGGACCAGCTTGGAGGGAACGATGGTGTTGAACGCCGAGCTGTAGTCAATGAACAGCGGTCTGACGTAGGTGTCCCTCCTGTCAGGTGCTGCAGGGCCGTGTGTAGTGCCAGGGAAATGGGGTCGTCTACAGACCTGTTTGGTCTGTATGCAAACTGGGGTGGGTCTAGGGAGTCAGGGATGGTGTGATAGTTGTGTTATTGCATTGTGTTTGTGTTATATGGCCTTATTATAACAGGTCTTAAGAGGTAATTAGTAGAAATACACCTTATCATTCACACAAGTGAAAAAAACATATTTCACAATAATTGTACTATTTGAGTCTGTTCCATGTTCAAAAAGCACAAATCACAATGAAGAAAGCACCGTTGAGTTGTCGTAAAATTGATATTACAATAATGCTGTAGAGATACTAAGCCACGCTCTGAGCCACAATCTGAGCCGTGTGTCTTCGTACTTTGATCTATTTCATTCTAAGGTGGCGTCATGTGAACTTACCAATCGATACAGAAACCAACTCTGATTACTAACCCCTGCATTCCGCAGGTGCGCCAATCACATCGATCGTACCCTCTTCCTCCCCCCCCCCCCAGGGCCCGGCTGCTGATTGTGTTTGCGTCTTTCCAGATGGTCGCTAAACGGAACACTCATTGATGTGAGGGCCGACTACCGGCGTCACATGTCTGGGGGAGACCTGGTCCTTACGGGCTTGGACCGGGACCAGGACACCGGGACGTACCAGTGCACCGCCTCCAACCAGCGGGGCTCCCTCCTCAGCCACACAGCCAGCCTCCGC
>CM051002.1:1126831-1141831 GCA_027704905.1 Muraenolepis orangiensis
GTTTCATCGTGTGTGTGTGTGTGTGTGTGTGTGTGTGTGTGTGTGTGTGTGTGTGTGTGTGTGTGTGTGTGTGTGTGTGTGTGTGTAATGGATGCTTTTATATAGCGCGGAGTCAGCCATCAAGGAGACAGGCAGCAGGTCAGGAGCAGTTAGGATTAGGGGGTCTTGCTCAAGGACACCACAGGTTTAGGTAGGAGGAGCCGGGGGATCGAACCAGCGACCTTTCTGCCCAAATAAAGGATTCTGTGAGCAAAACGAATGGCAAAATCCCATCGGATCATTAATGTATGGATCTGTTAGTGATATTATGGAACCAGTGCACAGCCGCAGTCGAACATCGCTCATTTAACCCCCAGCTCGGCCTGTGACGTGTGACAGCCGCTTCCATTTGTCGCAAAACACTTGCGTTAATTCTTGCTAATTCTATCGTCTTTAAATCTACTACATTGACAAAAAAAACATAATGTTTTTTCCCCATGCCGCTTCTAATGTCACGTTATACAATCTGGAAGGGCAAAATGATTTATAAACGGCAATCAGAATGTTTAATCAGGGAAAAGAATGAAAGAGGCCAGACTTGATGGGAGCGTAGGTGGCTAGGTGTAGGTGGCTAGGCGTAGGTGGCTAGGTGTAGGTGGCTAGGTGTAGGTGGCTAGGCGTAGGTGGCTAGGTAATTAGTGAATTTAAATAAGGCTAAAAACCCAGAGAGAAAGTGTGTGGCAGAGGGAAGGTGTATTGAATCGGTGCTCTCCCCTCTCTCTCTCTCTCTCTCTCTCTCCCTCTCTCTCCTCTCTCTCTCTCTCTCTCTCTCTCCCTCTCTCTCTCTCTCTCTCTCTCTCTCTCTCTCTCTCTCCCTCTCTCTCTCTCTCTCTCTCTCTCTCTCTCTCTCTCTCTCTCTCTCTCTCTCTCTCTCTCTCTCTCTCTCTCTCTCTCTCGCCTTTCCGATCAAGCCTGCCGGCTATTGATCAGGGCGTGCGAGATAGAGAGGCTGGTACTTCCTCTGGAGAGATGGAGAGAGAGAGAGAGAGAGAGAGGGAGAGAGAGAGAGAGAGAGAGAGATAGAGAGGCTGGTACTTCCTCTGGAGAGATGGAATGCCATTATGCCGACGGCCCGGTAATGAATCTCTGTTGAGAGGACTCTCCGGCAGGCAGGGGTGGAGTTGGTGGGTTATGGTGGAGCTTAATGCACAGGGAAGGGAGGTCTGGGGATGGGCGGGGTGACGTGCTCTCTGCTGGTGCTTGCGTGTAATTAGGCCGCCGCGCTATGACCACAAACGTCTTTGTTTTATAGCGAAGGTCTCCCCCCGTCTACCTGACACCCCCCCCCCTGTGTTCTGTCCTTGATCAACGTGTATTTTTACCACCCATTTCATCAGCGTTTTATTCTCAGCATGGAAAAAACCCTCATTATCAGAATATTGGTTATTCATGATCATGTTTGTAATGAATGTTAAATGGTAATGAATTAACCGCTCAGTACAACAGCCCCGAGCTACTCAGTAGCTACCACCCTGCGCTGCCTTCTGCCTAATCAGCCCTGCTGGCATCAGAGCCACAAGCTACACTTTAGTATAGATCTCCTTGATGGTGTATGGTTCTGAAGGGAAACTTAAATGTCTCATATGTCAGTGATGTGGACACAGATCAATCCTCTTTAATCTTTAATAGTTTAGCCGACTCTGAAGCCACGGGCTCTTCGCTCTCGCTTCAGATGGATTCTCTCTGCCCACCATTGTTCAGCCTCAAAATGGCCCCCGGCTCTCAAGAGTATTTTAGGCGTGAGGTGAGCTTGACCCTTTGAAGCTTTTGTACCCCGGACGGTAGATCACCTTACGACACACCGCTGGACGTTAGATCACCCCACGACACACCGCTGGACGTTAGATCACCCCACGACACACCGCTGGACGGTAGATCACCCCACGACACACCGCTGGACGGTAGATCACCCCACGACACACCGCTGGACGGTAGATCACCCCACGACACACCGCTGGACGGTAGATCACCCCACGACACACCGCGGGCTCACCGCTCCTCGTCCGCTCCTTGTGTGAATGGGGTGAAGAAGCCATCAGTTCCGCTCCCCATCCTGCCTCACACACACATACGCACACACACACACAGCCATTAAAAGGCTGTGTGAATTTCACCGGTCCGAGGGTTGCATCAATGTAGGTCATTACGACAAACATCTCCTGTTTAGACGAGTTTGTGTCGTTCGATCTGCTGCAGTCCTCCTTCCGTCTTCCCACCAACAAAAATCGAAGTATGTCGAAGACAAAGCAACAAGGCGAGGAGAGACAGAGCGAGAAGGGAGGGAAGAGAGAGAGAGAGGGTGAGAGAGTGAGAGAGAGAGAGGGGAGGGAAGAGAGAGCGAGAGGATGAGAGAGTGAGAGAGAGTGTTTTTTGTCTGTTTGTTCGGAGGGATCGAGCCTAGAGAGTGCTCGGTTGCTCCATATTTCAACACCCTCCTGCGGTCTTCTCGGTCCTCTGTGTCCCGCTGTGGCTTGGCCGGCGTTTGATTTCCAGCCGTGGTCACCGGAGAGCCACTCATTAATCTTAACCACAGTGTATCCCACTTCACCGTATAATCTTCTAACACCCCCCCCCCCCTTTTGCTAATTTCTCTTATCGGTCACACTGACTTCTCTTTTCGTTTGGTTTTCTGCCCATGGTGCCTCTGGGCTGGGAAGCCCGCGGGGCGCACAGAGTGTGTCTCACCAACTCGCCAGCTAACCCCATCAGTCACAGAGCTATAGGTGTTTTATCAATCTTCCTCTCCATTTTCTCCTGTCCCTGTTTCTGGACCTGCTCTCATTCTAACACCCTCTTCCCTTAGACGCTCGTGTTAGAAGTACTGAATGCAGCGTCTCCATCGCATCACGGATTGCATCACGGTGCCGCTTATTGTGTCCAGCGCAGAAGACTTGTCATTTGCCACAACTGTTTGATGTGGCTCTGCGTGTATGTGTGTGTGTGTGTGTGGGGGGGGGGGGGGGTCGCTCGCGAGCGACAGCCCGCCCACATCTCCTCCTTCTAACGAGACGTTCTTACCAGCGGTTTCTGATAACCTTTGAATGTCCCAGGAGCCCCGGTAGAATCGTTTAGCTGCGCTTCTGATGCCATCTGGAATTAGTTTTGGTTGTCTCATGGCGATCATGTGTGTGGTCTATTAAACTGTGTGAGTTGACACTGATGATACTAGATGTTCAGGGGTTTTTTCTCCGTTTTCACAGACCTTGAGAACTTCAAAACCCAAACAGTGAGGAGTGCAGTTAGCGTCCGAGAAGGCCAAGGGGTCGTTCTGCTCTGTGGACCCCCTACACATTCTGGAGGTAAGCTTTACCCCGCTGCGCTCCACTGCCCGTCTGGTGGTGGGCCTTTGTGTGTGAATGTACTGTAAAAAGTAACGGAATAATGTGTGCAACCCAGCAATTCATAATTCTTCCTCGTCACATTCCGACTTTACTTCAAAGTATTGTGGTTACCACTGATGAAGAATGGCCCACCTACTGACATGGCAACCTAGATAGACTGAAGATAGATGTTTTAGAGACTGAAGATAAATGTTTTAGAGACTGAAGATAGATGTTTTAGAGACTGAAGATAGATGTTTTAGAGACATTTGAAGGCAGCCCTGAGCCAGCATTTCATGAAGTTTTATTTCACAGAAAGTAACCAACATTCATGTGTGTGTGTGTGTGTGTGTGTGTGTGTGTGTGTGTGTGTGTGTGTGTGTGTGTGTGTGTGTGTGTGTGTGTGTGTGTGTGTGTGTGTGTGTGTGTGTGTGTGTGTGTGTGTGTGTGTGTGTGTGTGTGTGTGTGTGTGATTGTGTATGTATTTGTGTGAGTTGTGTGGTCTTTATTGTTCTTTGTTTTGATTTTTGCCCAAATGGAATTTTGTTCCTCAAATTGAAGCCTTAACCCACTCAGGGGGAACCGTTCTTCCAACGAGTTCTTTTGAAATCTAAATTAGATAATCAATTGCAATTTATTCCAAAAATATATTAGCTTAATGAACATAATGAATTTAAAGTACGTTGGTTCAACCCCCTCGAAAAAGTATATAGCAAATTAAATTCTTTATTTTTTTTTAAAGAGGCTCTTGTCAATAGAAACACAGCAGTGTTTTAGTTAGTTTGTAGTTGTGCGGGGGTCAAATTAAGTATGCTTTCCTTTGTGACTTGTTTGTGTGGACTTACAGGAATAAGAAAGTACTATGACCTTCTAGATATATGACTTATATTAGTCTTATGAAGGGCCGTCATAGTACACTATGTCCTAGTTTGACGACAAACACTCTCAGGAGACTAGGAGTCTTATTTTCAAACAGCCCCTGTCAAAAGCAAACCTTCGCAAAAAATAATCCCCACTGGAAGCCATATGTACCAATGCAATAAGCTTAAGTGATCGCATTACTCTATGCTCCACTTTCCCGCAATCCGGTATACTGTACACTCGAGGGATGCGTTTGAGATGATTCCTGTTTTTGTTGTTGTCGAGGCCCGGGACGTGGCTCTGATGCACGGCACCCACAGCTAAGAGTCAGGTGTCTTCCCCTCACCCCGTCACCTCATCAGATTGAGTGGATGTCTGCTCCCGCTGCACTCCTAACCTCGGCTCCATCCCATTCAGAGGGCTTGTTCCCCCTTGATGGGTGCTGGAGTGTGTGATTGTGCCTCTCGTGACCGCCACAGCTATATCTGCACAGGGGGGGGGGGGGTTTCATGCCACATGTTTCCATCCGTCTGACCTGCCGTCAGTCCATGTTTCTGTCAGTCCAATCGTCCATCGGCGCGACCTTCGGTCTGTCCGTCCCACCGTGAAACCATCCATCTGCACTCTTTCCCAGTTGTTCATTGATCCGTTCACTAACCCTCCATGGATCTCTGCACCTAACCCTCTGCACCCACCCGACTATCCATCCAAAGGTTCACGTATTCAGCCACACAATGATCCATTCGTGCTGCCTAGCTATCTCACTTTCCTTCAGTTCCATCGAATCCATCCACTCACCCCCACACACACACACACACACACACACACACACACACCTCTTACCGACTATCCACCTATTGATCCATCCATCCCGTCCACCCACTCACCCGCACTCGACAATCCACCAATTCCTCCATCTATCCATCCAACCAGACTTCCACCCATATTTCAATGCGTGTGTCCACTCCTGGCCCCATCGCCTCACCCCTGATGCACCCTCTCCCCCTCTCCCCCTCTCCCCCTCTCCCCCTCTCCCCCTCTCCCCCTCACCCCCTCACCACCTCTCCCCCTCTCCCCCTCTCCCCCTCACCACCTCTCCCCCTATCCCCCTCTCCCCCTCTCCCCTCAACACATAAGTGACCCGGCTAGGCCGCTGTGTGTCCAACAGCCCAGTGAGGAAACCACCATCCAATTTTGAATTGCTCCCTTTTTCCCTCAGCTCCACCCTACTCCACCCTCAGCTCCACCCTACTCCACCCTCAGCTCCACCCTACTCCACCCTCAGCTCCACCGTACTCCCACCAATGATCTGCGCATTTTCCATATCTTAGTTGTTTTCTTGATAGCCAGGAGATAATGTAAAGGGAATTAATTTATACGCGAGCACAATGTACTTAGAGAAGGTTGAGCTCTGGATGGTTGAATTGGAGTGTTCTAGAGTCCATGTTACTGACAGAGAGGAGATTAGAGTGTTCTAGAGTCCATGTTACTGACAGAGAGGAGATTAGAGTGTTCTAGAGTCCATGTTACTGACAGAGAGGAGATTAGAGTGTTCTAGAGTCCATGTTACTGACAGAGAGGAGATTAGAGTGTTCTAGAGTCCATGTTACTGACAGAGAGGAGATTAGAGTGTTCTAGAGTCCATGTTACTGACAGAGAGGAGATTAGAGTGTTCTAGTGTCCATGTTACTGACAGGGAGGAGATTAGAGTGTTCTAGTGTCCATGTTACTGACAGGGAGAAGATTAGAGTGTTCTAGTGTCCATGTTACTGACAGGGAGGAGATTAGAGTGTTCTAGTGTCCATGTTACTGACAGGGAGGAGATTAGAGTGTTCTAGTGTCCATGTTACTGACAGGGAGGTGATTAGAGTGTTCTAGTGACCATGTTACTGACAGGGAGGAGATTAGAGTGTTCTAATGTCCATGTTACTGACAGGGAGGAGATTAGAGTGTTCTAGTGCCCATGTTACTGACAGGGAGGAGATTAGAGTGTTCTAGTGTCCATGTTACTGACAGGGAGGAGATTAGAGTGTTCTAGTGTCCATGTTACTGACAGGGAGGAGATTAGAGTGTTCTAGTGTCCATGTTACTGACAGGGAGGAGATTAGAGTGTTCTAGTGTCCATGTTACTGACAGGGAGGAGATTAGAGTGTTCTAGTGTCCATGTTACTGACAGGGAGGAGATTAGAGTGTTCTAGTGTCCATGTTACTGACAGGGAGGAGATTAGAGTGTTCTAGTGTCCATGTTACTGACAGGGAGGAGATTAGAGTGTTCTAGTGTCCATGTTACTGATAGGGAGGAGATTAGAGTGTTCTAGTGGTGTCCATGTTACTGACAGGGAGGAGATTAGAGTGTTCTAGTGTCCATGTTACTGACAGGGAGGAGATTAGAGTGTTCTAGTGTCCATGTTACTGACAGGGAGGAGATTAGAGTGTTCTAGTGTCCATGTTACTGACAGGGAGGAGATTAGAGTGTTCTAGTAGTGTCCATGTTACTGACAGGGAGGAGATTAGAGTGTTCTAGTGTCCATGTTACTGACAGGGAGGAGATTAGAGTGTTCTAGTGTCCATGTTACTGACAGGGAGGAGATTAGAGTGTTCCAGTGTCCATGTTACTGACAGGGAGGAGATTAGAGTGTTCTAGTGTCCATGTTACTGACAGGGAGGAGATTAGAGTGTTCTAGTGCCCATGTTACTGACAGGGAGGAGATTAGAGTGTTCTAGTGTCCATGTTACTGACAGGGAGGAGATTAGAGTGTTCTAGTGCCCATGTTACTGACAGGGAGGAGATTAGAGTTTTCTAGTGTCCATGTTACTGACAGGGAGGAGATTAGAGTGTTCTAGTGTCCATGTTACTGACAGGGAGGAGATTAGAGTGTTCTAGTGTCCATGTTACTGACAGGGAGGAGATTAGAGTGTTCTAGTGTCCATGTTACTGACAGAGAGGAGATTGAATCACACCCCCCAATGCATTACTTGTGATTGTGTTTCTTTCTATCCTAGAGCTGACTTTTGCATGGATCGTTAATGAGTACCCCTACTTTGTCCAGCAAGACACCCGTCGGTTTATATCCCAGGAGACCGGGAGTCTGTACGTTGCCAAAGTTGAGTCTTCTGACGTGGGCAACTACACCTGTGTGGTGAACAACACCATCACCCGAGAGAAGGCCCTGAGTCTGCCCACTCCACTGGTCCTCAGAAACGATGGTGAGAACAAAACACTCATTTGGTCCGAAAATCTAAAATATATGGTCTGAATAATGGTCTTCCGTGGATCAAACAATTTATCGATAATTTAGATCAGGGGTTACCTTTGAGACATTTTACATTCAGATGTGCAGTAAATAACTAATAATAAATAGTTTGGGTATAGATTTCATTAGATACAATAACGATGAACTGAAGTTGATCACAGTTACCTGACGCAAAGGGCATGAGGGATGCCTTTTCCCGTGGGCTGAAATAAAGTCACATAGCCGATGATGATTCATCTCCACCATCCACAAACAACAAACAACAAATCGTGAGGATTGAATCCTCTTTATTGGTCACATACATGAAGACATACAGTGAAACGTGTTCTCTGCATTTAACCCATCCTAGTATTAGGAGCAGTGGGCAGCTATTCATACAGCGCCCGGGGAGCAGTTAGGGTTAGGGTCTTCCTCAAGGACACCTCGACAGTTTTTGCTAGGAGGAGCCGGGGATCGAACCAGCAACCTTCCGGTTGTGAGGCGACCGCTCTACCTCCTGAGCTAGACTGCCGCCCATCCACCACCTCCCTCTGGTGTTCTGTGTGAATCTTTTATAAAGTCTCTCCCATTTTCCTACACACTTTGTAGTCTTCAGGAACTTTTTTTCTCAAATCAGCGGTTCAAGCCAAACGTGTTATTAACCACCATGTGGCAAAAGGAAGAAAATAAACCTGTCCCATCTTTTGTCTCCCTCAGGGGTGATGGGGGAATATGAACCCAAAATTGAAGTCCATTTCCCCGATTCCATTCCGGCAGCCAAAGGATCCACGGTGAAACTGGAGTGCTTCGCTCTGGGAAAGTAAGCCAAGTCTCAGGCGTGTGTCGGAGGCGCCGTCAGTGGTACACTTAAAGTTGCGGTGCCGCGTAATGCGAGAATATAAGCAGTTACAGCATGTCATCAGCATGTGGGGAAGGGGGAGATTCGCTGATGCGTGAGTCAAACAAAAATAATAATAGAAAGCGAGTGAGTGAGAAATTGCCACGATATTTCTCAGGCTTCCACACCGTGCGCCGGATGTTTTTCGTCTCGCTTCGACCGACTGCTGTTATCTCTCCACTCTCTTTGTCCTCAGCCCCGTCCCCCAAATCAGCTGGAGACACACCAGCGGCGTGCCGTTCCCCGTGAAGGTCAAGATGAGGAACTCCAACGCCGTGCTGGAGATCCCCAACTTCCAGCAGGAGGACACGGGGACGTACGAGTGCACGGCGGAGAACAGCCGGGGGAAGAACACGGTGCGCGGGCGCCTCTCCTTCCACGGTGAGTCCTGTGAAATAAAACCAAATGAACCAGACCACAAGACGGCCCTTTATTATTAATTGTATTATGTATAGTATTGTTATCGTATAGTGCTGTTTATTGCATGTAGTATAGTTCATAGGAGATAGTATATAGGGTTTATGGTTTAGCATTGCATAGTATAGTATAGTGTAGTGTAGTGTAGTATAGTATAGTATAGTATAGTATAGTATAGTATAGTATAGTATAGTGTAGTGTAGTGTAGTGTAGTGTAGTGTAGTGTAGTATAGTGTAATATAGTATTGTTGTAGAAATGAGTGAATGGGGAGTAAGCATTCCAGTGTACTAGGTTATATATGGCAACAAAAATTATCCTGAATCTTGAATCTGTTGTAAGGGAAATGTATGCAAATATGATGTTTGAATATTAAAAGATATTTCGATAAACCTAATATTGTTGTTATGAGGTACCTATCTCTTTGTAAAGGACAGGATATTCACTTAGCCTTTGAAAGCCCTGAGCTTATGGGCATGTTGTTGTAATTCCTTTCCAGGTGGTATTCAGGCTGGTATTGTTGGAAAGCTTTCTTGGTTCCAACGCAGCATGTCATATCTATTTGCCAACCAACCCGATATTGCTGTTTACCAAGCCTTATTTCTTTTTTTACGACACTGATAACACAATTGTCGGGATCTGTGTGATTTATTGAAAAGCTTGCTGTCTTGTTACCTGCCATGCTGGTTCTTGTTAATGCACCACACCCCGTGTCTATTCCTCGCCTCCTTTCGGAATTTACCCAAGAAAAGCTCTCATTCTCTATTTTAATTGATAGCCAAACCCCACTGGCTTCAGACGATAACGGACACGGCCCTGTCCATCGAGGAGAACTTGTTCTGGGAGTGTAAAGCCAGCGGCAAGCCCAAGCCGTCGTACAGCTGGCTGAAGGACGGCGAGACTCTGGCGTCCGAGGTAAGGGAGCTCCGGACACCTTACCCAGAACACTGGACACCGTTCAAAGTACCAGTCAAGCGGCTGTAAAATAATCATATCTATATATATGTGTGTATATATATATATATATATATATATATATATATATATATATATATATACTGTATGTATAATGTAATCGCGAGCCAAAGAAACACCACCTTGTCACGGTCAGCCATGCTTTCTGTTTACATTTGGCGTCATGCACCTTGCATGATGATAACCCGCCCCCCAAAACTCTGATTGGGTATTCACCAGTGCAGGGAGCTCTGCTGATTGGTTCACAGCCTCTGGCTAGCCCCGCCCTAAGGGAGGAAAGGGGAGGATGGTCCTCCCTTAGCGCCGTACACACTCATGTTAAACCAGGACTCACCGGCCGCTTGGGTCCAGGAGTTTTATAATGGACTTCAATTTGGAGCTTGGGGAGGACAATCCTCCGTACAGTAATCAACTTTCAATTGCGGTAGGGAGTGCTGTTGGTACTTTGACATGGTGTTTATTTGCTTGACCTCAGAGAAAGCATAGTTTACGATGGCCATAAAACCACCACGCCTTGTTAGCAGCTTTTAAACATTACAAGTGATTTACACAGACGCCACGAGACGCCTCCAGCCGCGCTAGTTTGGTTCTGCGTTCCCGCTCTGCGCTGCACCTTTGCGTCTGCCTGCCGTTATGACTTCCAGAAGACCTCTGTAGACCTCGCCCCTGTGGCTCTTCCTCAGCCAAAACTGTGGTTGTTGTTGTGGTTGTATTCCCCATGTATCTTAGGCTGCCGGTCAGCAGTTCCTCCGCCTATAAGCCTACATATGAGGAGAGAAAGGCGGGGGGGGGGGCATAGTTCTTTGTATCGCTGTCCCTTTCCCCTCATGGTGTACACATAATTGCCCCCTGTGCCTCTAGATATAAAGGACTGGCCTGGCTCTCCAAATGTACATCTCTCAACCCTGCTTGCATTCTCCCCCACTCTCTCTCTGCTGCTTTTATATCTTTCTCACTCCCTCATTCTCTCGTTGGCTTTCGTCTGACTAATTGGTCTTGTTCGCTCTTCTCTCTCTCCACCGCTCTCTCTCCCGTTCTCTCTCTTTCTCTCCCCCTCTAATTTCCTCTTCTTCTCTTTGCTCTCTTTGTATCGTTCTCATTCGCTCTCTATTTTTGCATTCTGTTTTTATTCATCACACTCTACCACTCTTCCTCTCTTCCTCACTCTCTCGCTACCTCTCTCCATTATCCCCGTCTCCCTCCTCTTCCCCTTTCAATCTCCAAATCTCTCTCTTACTATCTCTCTCTCTCTCTCTCTCTCTCTACTATCTCTCTCTCTCTCTCTCTCTCTCTCTCTCTCTCTCTCTCTCTCTCTCTCTCTCTCTCTCTCTCTCTCTCTCTCTCTCTCTCTCTCTTACTATCTCTCTCGCTCTCTCTCTCTCTCTCTCTCTCTCTCTCTCTCTCTCTCTCTCTCTCTCTCTCTCTCTCTCTCTCTCTCTCTCTCTCTCTCTCTCTCTCTCTCTCTCTGCAGGGTGGTGTGCAGATGGAGAATGGCGCTCTGTGGGTCTCAGCCCTCAGCCTATCGGATGCGGGGATGTATCAATGTGTGGCGGAAAACAAATATGGAGTCATTTACTCCAGCGCTGAACTGATGGTGTTAGGTACGCTCCTTCACTACCTCCTCCCAGCTGCTATATATATATATATATATATATACTATATATATATATATATATATATATATATATATATATTTATATATTATATATATATATATATAATATATATTATATATATATATATATATATATATATATATATATATATATATATATATATATATATATATATATACTATATATATATATATATATATATATATATATTTATATATTATATATATTATATCTTTATCTTCTCTATGTGTCTATCATATCAATTATAGCAATGTCTATATCATATCTTTATATTCTATGTTCTATCTAGAGCTTTTTTATGCATGATATTGATGCATTATGTATGCATTATATCTATCTCTATATCTATATCTACAGTATATTTATCCATATCATATAATATGGTCTCGATGTGACATACTGCTGTTCGTCCTATCCACAAGCAACGCCACAAAGGAAAGCCAAACACCACAGGAGGCTCACTGCTAACGTCTTCTCCCATGCTAATCTGTTCTGGCCCATCCACACTAAACGTCTTCTCCCATACGACGCATTAGCCAGCCGCTCTTCTCAGGGTTGGATCTATAGGAGATGATCAGACGCAGCGGCCATAATACACATAGAGAAGATACATGATAGCTATGGTATGACATAGAGAGAAGATATATATATATATATATATGTATATAATATATATGAAAGATAGATATAGATAGTAAATTGTCACGGTTACGGTGGTTGACAGGGGGCGTGGCCAAGCCACGTGTGCTGGCGGCGCACACACACACCTGTCAACAATTGCCGCGGCTGATGGCTAATCCCCTCACCTGGGGTCTATAGACCCTGGCTCCCCGTCCCACGGAATCGCCACGCCGATGTCCTGGAAATCCAGATTCATTGCCTATCCCGCGTCACCCGCCTGTCTCGCGTTACTCCCCGGACTACTCCGGTCTATACGAGCTCCCCGGTAATTATAATTACCTGTCTGCTACCTGCCGCCTGTCCGCGGATCGGCCTCCTGGTATCCAGACCCCTTGTCTGTTCCCGTTCACCCTTGTGTGTTGTGTTTGTTTTGAATAAAGCTTTACATTATAGCTCCACTGTGTCTTGGTCTGCGTTCTGGGTGCTATCCACTCGTGACAGTAAAAGACCCATCGAGGGGGCCTGGATCACGACCGCAGGACACGCTGATGAGAGGCGGCATGGCAGCAGTGCCTTTCTGTTTGCATTTGGTTATGTGTGTGTGCTCATGTGTGTGTTTGCCCACACACATATGCACATAGTGTGTGTGTGTGTGTGTGTGTGTGTGTGTGTGTGTGTGTGTGTGTGTGTGTGTGTGTGTGTGTGTGTGTGTGTGTGTGTGTGTGTGTGTGTGTGTGTGTGTGTGCATGTCGGTATGTGTGTATATGTGTGTATATGTGTGTATATGTGTGTATATGTGTGTATATGTGCGCAGTGATTTGGGAGAACTTAGAACTTAGAACATAGCCAGAAACGTCCTAAACTTTAATCTCTGATTCCGCTGAGAGTTTTGTTCCAGGCGGATGAGGGAGCTGCACGTCAGTGAAGTCCCCCGACAATTGATTTAATTTCAGGTTGTCTATAACAATGTCAGATTTTAATTATTTATCCTTAACCCTTTCCTTTCTCTGTCTTGCTCCCCCTCAAGCCTCTCCACCCAGCTTCTCCAGAAGTGCCCTGCAGGCCGTGCTGAAAGCCCTCTCTGGCAGCCAGGTGTCCCTGGACTGCCAGCCCCAGGCCTCCCCACCGGCCTCCAGCTTCTGGAAGAAAGGCAACGACCTCCTTCAGCAGACCGACAGGTAGGATGGGACTCCACAGCCCCCAATAGAGCAGGGCTCGGCCATATACGCTCTACCATATTTTGTCTATGTAAAAAGTCATTTTGACAATACATTCTATGTTCAGCCTTGTTGGTCAGCATGTGTGATTTACCCTGGTTACAGGATCACTGATAGGGGTCAGGAACATATGCTCTCCATGGGTCCATGGGAACAGAAGTTAATGCTGTCTCACCGCAGGTGTGCTTATGTAATTATGATAATAATGTTTGAGCTCGCTAAATATCACCCAGATGAAGTGGAGGGGGGGGGGGGGGCAATTAGCATTTCATTAGCGTGTGTGATCAATAAACGATGAACAGTTGGTGGAAGATAAAAATGGATATAAATGTGATAGAATTCTAAGGGGTGAAACGGTATGTGTGAAGGCCGTCCACCGTGTACGAATCGGTATGCGGTGAGAAGCGAACAATGCATGAATCAGTTATTGTGTAAAACATAGCATGCTATGGAGCATGGCGGGTTTAAAACATCCACAATCAGCAGCGGCTCTAGCTTCTGGGGCCGTAGTTCCCTCCAGAGCCCTGGGTCCAGGCAGCCCCTCCCTGGGACCATAGCTGGGTTCGCTCCGTCTAGTGGGTCAGGACACCGTGGGTCCGAGTGCTTCTGTCAGTCGACATGTCGATGATACAATCTTTGGTTTCAACGAGAAAACCAAAAAAAACGCAACCAAACGGCAACAACTCCTCCACGCAGCCTTCGGCAAACAACATGCCGCTAGGAAGCTAGGAAGCTAGGAAGCTAGGAAGCTAGGAAGCTAGGAAGCTAGGAAGCTAGGAAGCTAGGAAGAGAACGCCGCAGCGATAGTGAAATTCAGAGGCCGATATGAGACCTTTCTCTGTGGTAGGGAGATATATATTTTTAGTTCCCACGCTATACTATTACTTCCCCACGCATTTTGCCCATACAGTAAAACTTGCCTTTTACAACAAAAACTAACATAACATAACTAATTGACGTGACGCTTTTCTGACGTGGAGTCAGGAAAGCCTTCACTACATCACTACAGACAGTTGGACGTCCAGCGCTCCAGAGCTGCCTGCTGTCACGGCTCATTAAGGCAGAGATAAAAGCAGAGATTAAAAGCCCAGTCACACTTGGATTTCATGTAGATAGACTAATCGTCATAAATAAAGTGGTCTTCTTTGGTTTAAGGCACTGCTGCATGACTTCATTTTGTCATATGCTGCTGATCTACGCATTCCTGTGTTGAAGTTGAGTTTAATTGCTTATCTTGTATGTGATGTTGTACAGCTAGTGTTTCGCCTATGTTTCTATATGCTGCTGGAAGACAGGCTATCCATGTTGTTTACTGTTATACATAAGACATGGAAAATATTAATATTTGAATAAAAAATGTTGTTGAGTTGTTGTTGTTGTTGAATGAGTTTTGCGAACCGTTTCACCCCGATATGAAAGGTCTAGGAATGTGAAATGAAATGTCTAAAATGTGATGCACGTATGTGACCCAATCGAATATCCTAATTATGATAAAACCCATGGAACACAACTGTTTGTGTGTGCACCCAGACCGTTTGTTAAGTTTGCTTGCTTCAGAATTTAGATATTTATTTTCCTACCCCGGGTGAGTGAACAAACCCCCTCAAACCCCCTCCACACACAAGCCCTCCATCTATTGATCTATCTATCTGTCTATCTAACCACCTATATTTCTATAGTATATATCTAGCCATCTATCTATCTATCCATCCATCCATCCATTGTAATGGAAAAAATACAATATATGTACTTGAAGTGTTTTTGAACTCCTGTGCAACTTTATC
>CM051002.1:1149331-1156831 GCA_027704905.1 Muraenolepis orangiensis
GCTGAAGATGATCTACCAGTCGGTGGTAGCCAGTGCCATCTTCTCCGGTGTCGTGTGTTGGGGAGGCAGGTTGAGGTCAGCAGACGCCAACATGATCAGCAGGATTGTCAGGAAGGCTGGCGCTGTCCTGGGGGTCCAGCTGGACTCCTTGTTGGTGGTGTCTGAGAGAAGGATGCTGCGCAAGCTGCGTAGTATCCTTGACAACAACTCTCACCCTCTCCATCAGGTGCTGACCTCATACAGAAGCACCTTCAGCAACAGACTCATTCCACCCAGGTGTACCACAGAACGCCACAGGAAGTCCTTTCTTCCTGTGGCCATCAGACTCTTTAATTCATCTACCTCGGGTCGTGAGAGGGACAGTGGAGACTCAGTGACCTGAAGTCAACACACCTAAATCCTTTCACTGTAATTTTGCACTGTAAATTCAATTTCACTTTTCACTTTTCACATGTCACTTTTTCAGTACTCATCTGAATTATTTATTAGTATTTATTACTGCCAATTTGCACTATACGCATTGTTGTATATTGTATATACCTACGTATTACTGTAATAATACTGTAAATTGTACAATTCATCTGTCTATACATTTAGATTTCATTCAGATTTAATTTAGTTATATTTTGTTTATACTAGTTTAGTTTAGTTTAGTTTGTTGTTATTTAGTTTTTAGGTATTAGTATATTTTTGCGTGCATTTATTCCCCTGTTTCAACTGTTGCACCTTAATTTCCCTCGGGATAAATAAAGTCTCTTGAATCTTGAATCTTGAATATCGGAGGTAGCTGCACAAAAACATTTAGATGTGATCTTCCTACAGGAAACACACACTACCTCAGCTGACGACACGGATTGGGGCTTATGGTGGGAGGGCCCGCAGGTCTTAAGCCACGGGTCCAACTTCAGTGCAGGAGTCGCCATCCTTTTCAGATCAGCGGCGAATGCCACCATTTTATCTTCAGATGAAGTGGTGAAGGGACGGCTGCTCATAGTCAGGGCAGAGATAGACTCCATGGTGGTCTGTCTCATTAACATTTATGCCCCCAATCAGGGAAATTAAAGAGTTAGACTTCCATTTGTTAGAAACACATTTACTAGATTACAGGAATGATAATATTATCATTGGTGGGGATTTCAATTGCACGGTGGATTTCACATTGGACAGGACAAGTCAGGAACAACACAAACAGTCATCTGCTAGGCTAAATATTATCATCACAAATACGGACCTTATAGACACATGGAGGGTTAAACATCCACAAGCAAGACAGTACACTTGGGTGAGGGTTAATAGCAACAGGGTGAGTGCTGCACATCTTGATAGGATTTATGTAGCACAGTGTCTCAGCTCACGACTGGTTGACAGCAAAATCATCCCAGTTGGCTTCACAGACCATCACCTAGTCACTGCAGCTATCAGAATTTCACCGGGGGTAAGGGTAAGGTCACACTGGTGTTTTAACAACAAATTGCTGAGGGATATCATTTTGCCGGAGTTTTGGGCACGTCTGGCAGATGTGGGGAGTTTGGTTCCTTAATGATGTGGTGGGAGGTGGGTAAGGCACAAATTAGGGAGTTTTGTCAGCAGTACACCTCACATTCCACCTCTAAACTGAAAGCAGCAGTGGAAGACCTTGAGACCAGCATAAGAGACTTAGAGCTGGGTCTACAGAGAGACTCTAACCCCTCTGCTGGTCAGCTGCTGCAGAAGAAGAGGTTGGAGCTAAGCTCCTTCCTGCAGGAGAGAGTAAAGGGAGCTCTGGTCAGGTGTCACTTCCCGGAGTTAGGGAAGCGACATGGATGCCATGTCGCTTTGGGGAGATGGATGCCCCAACCCCCTTCTTCTTCAACCTGGAGAGATCGGTGGCGCAGAAGAAGCAGACGAGCTGCCTGAAGCTTCCGGGAGGAAGAGTCACCAGCAGTCCGGGGGAGATGAGGGACCACGCCATGGATTTCTACACCAACCTTTTTGGGGGAGAGCAGTGCAGCATTGAGGGCCATTGAGGGCCTGGAGGGTCTTCCCCAGCTCAGCCCAGAGGAGAAAGCTGCTCTAGACCTCGAGCTGACCCTGGAGGAGCTGACAGGAGCCGTTAACCAGATGGCATCAGGGCGGGCCCCAGGGATTGATGGCCTCTCCGGAGAGTTCCTCAAGCACTTCTGGGGTATTATTGGAGCTGATCTACATGGCGTTTTCTCAGAGTGCTTCAGAACCGGATCCCTCCCGGGGTCCTGTCGGAGGGCGGTGCTTTCCCTGCTGCCAAAAAAAGACTTGGCCCTACTAAAGAACTGGAGACCTATAGCCCTTTTGACTGTGGACTATAAAGTACTCTCCAGAGCCTTGTCGAACAGACTGAAAGGGATTTTGGAGATGGTCATTCAGCAAGACCAAACATACTGCATTCCTGATAGGACAATCATGGACAATATTTTCTTTATGCGGGATGTAATGGATGTTTGTCGGGCTCATGGAGTTAATGTTGGTGTTGTGTCACTGGATCAAGAGGAAGCTTTTGACAGAGTTGATCACTTGTATTTGTTTTCTGCACTTAGGGCATATGGCATTGGTGAGGGTTTTCTGGCATGCTTGGAAAGGTTTTGGGAGTTTTTTTGGGCACCGAGGCTTTCAAGGCTAAAAACTGGGAGGGAGCAAAGGAGAAGGTGTGTGCTCGGTTGTCCAAATGGAAGTGGTTGCTTCCTCAGATGTCCTACAGGGGAAGAGTTCTGGTCGCCAATACTTTGGTTGCCTCGACCCTTTGGCACAGACTGATGGCCCTGACACCACCTAGGAACCTGATGGAAGACAGCAAGAGATTGTGGACTTCTTCTGGTCGGGTCGGCACTGGGTCCGCGCAGCTGCCCTCTACCTGCCGCTAGCTGAGGGAGGGCAAGGACTGATCAGCATCCAGTCCAAGATCGCCTCTTTCCGTCTGCGGACTGTTGACCCAGCTGGCTGAACTTTGGGAAGCTGTTGCTCAGGAGCGTCGGGAGGTTTGGCCACAAGCAGCTGTTCCTGCTTAATCCAGAGGAGCTGGACCTGTCCGGTCTGACCCCTTTCTACACCTTGGTGCTGCAGGCATGGCACACCTTCAAGTTCACCCGTGCCACCAGTGAGATGCCGGGCATGTGGGTGTTTGAAGAACCCTTGTTCTTCAACGACAGTTCTGAATCTCAGGTCTCTGGCGGGGGTTAAGGAGTTGAGGTGGGCCGAGTTCCTGGGTCCAGACTCTTCCCCGAAAGGCAGCTGGCGTTGCCTGTACAAGCTGCCCGTGGAGAAGCGGACGGCGGACCTCCAGTGGAGGATTGTGCACGAGGCGATAGCCACCAATAGGTACCGAGTGCACCTTGATCCAGAGCTGGGGGAGGGGTGTATCTTTTTCTCAGAGGTTGAGACCTTGGAGCATTTGTTTGTCCAGTGTCCTCGGCTGTCAGCCTTGTTTGTACTCCTCAAGAGTTGGTTTCAGGGCCTTGGGGAGGAGTTTTCTTTCATTTTATTCATCTTTGGCCCAAAGTACTCTGCTAAGAAGAAGGGTGTGCACACCCTTTTGAACTTTCTGTCCGGTGCTGCCAAGATGGCTATCTGGCTGACACGCAGGAACCGAGTGCAGGGTGTGGGGAGCGTGGCGCTGCTGCCGGTGCTGCGGGGGCTTCTGAGAGCCAGGCTGAGGGTGGAGTACACCTACTACCACCTGATGGACAATATACAGGCTTTCAGCCACATGTGGGCTGTGGGGGGGTGCTTGTGCTCTGTGGGGGGGGATGGTGAGCTGAGACTCCACATATGAGTGCTGTGTTTGTGAGTGACTGTTTTTGGTCTATTGATTTATTATTTTAAAGTATTGAATCCCTCTATGTGATGAGGTGATCGTTATCCAATGTATTTGTTTTGAAAGATTAAAGGGATTTTGAAAAACCAAAACCTCCTCTCCTCCTCTCTCCTCCCAGACCATCTCGGGGGACCTGATGATTCGCAGCATCCAGCTGAGCCACGGGGGGAAGTACGTCTGCCTCATCCACACCGACGTGGAGAGCCTGTCCACCGCCGCCATCTTGGTGGTCAAAGGTAAAGGCGGTAAAGGGATCTTACTTAATACATTATTTGCATGTTAGTTAGTTAGATGTTGATCTATTGTTCTTCTTCCTGAGCGCTGGTTCAGTTCTTGGAGACTTGAATGAAATGAAATTGGAATGAAATTAACGTTTGACTTCTGGTGACGAGATGTTCTCTTAACTTCCTTTGTTGAACACACTACTGTAAGTCTCTTTGGATAAAAGCGTCTGCTAAATGACTGGAATGTAATGTAGTGTAATGTAGTGTAATGTAATGTAATGTAATGTAATGTAGTGTAATGTAATGTAGTGTAATGTAATGTAATGTAATGTAATGTAGTGTAATGTAATGTAATGTAATGTAGTGTAGTGTAGTGTGATGTGATGTGATGTGATGTGATGTGATGTAGTGTAGTGTAGTGTAGTGTGATGTGATGTAATGGGATGTGATGTAGTGTAGTGTAGTGTAGTGTGATGTGATGTGATGTGATGTAGTGTAGTGTAGTGTAGTGTGATGTAGTGTAGTGTGATGTGATGTAGTGTAGTGTAGTGTAGTGTGATGTAATGTAATGTAATGTAGTGTAGTGTGATGTGATGTAGTGTAGTGTGATGTAATGTAGTGTAGTGTAGTGTAGTGTAGTGTAGTGTAGTGTAGTGTAGTGTAGTGTAGTGTAGTGTAGTGTGATGTAATGGGATGTAAACTAGATGCTACGGTTTTTAAAAACCGCTCAATAGCAAATAAGACGTGCGTGCTACGCGGCTAGCTCGGATGGCGCCGGCCGCTGTCCTTTATTTGATGCGTGTTTACGAGGCGCGGTTCACCGTTTCCATGGTGTTTGGTATTCACGCCCTTAACCTTAACCTTAACCGCCTGTAATGGCTGTCTTGAGGTGCCGGAGAAATGTTTGTGCTTATCATGCGGAAATAGCTGTAATTGGCTCATTTTAAACATGGGTAAAATACCGTGGAATACATCCCAATAAATGGGACAATAACAGCAACATGCTAATTCTACCATATCTAAACAGGCGTGCACACCGTGGCTTCCTGCTTCCTCCCTGCCTCACTCGTCCTCTCTCTCTCCTCCTCTCTCTTGTCCTCTCTCTCTCCTCCTCTCTCTTGTCCTCTCTCTCTCCTCCTCTCTCTTGTCCTCTCTCTCTCCTCCTCTCTCTTGTCCTCTCTCTCTCCTCCTCTCACTCGTCCTCTCTCTCTCCTCCTCTCTCCTCCTCTCTCTTGTCCTCTCTCTCTCCTCCTCTCTCTTGTCCTCTCTCTCTCCTCCTCTCTCTTGTCCTCTCTCTCGTCCTCTCTCTCTCCTCCTCTCACTTGTCCTCTCTCTCTCCTCCTCTCTCCTCCTCTCACTTGTCCTCTCTCTCTCCTCCTCTCACTCGTCCTCTCTCTCTCCTCCTCTCTCTTGTCCTCTCTCTCTCCTCCTCTCTCTTGTCCTCTCTCTCTCCTCCTCTCTCTTGTCCTCTCTCTCTCCTCCTCTCTCTTGTCCTCTCTCTCTCCTCCTCTCTCTTGTCCTCTCTCTCTCCTCCTCTCTCTCTCCTCCTCTCTCCTCCTCTCTCTTGTCCTCTCTCTCTCCTCCTCTCTCTTGTCCTCTCTCTCTCCTCCTCTCTCTTGTCCTCTCTCTCCTCCTCTCTCTTGTCCTCTCTCTCTCCTCCTCTCTCTTGTCCTCTCTCTCTCCTCCTCTCTCTTGTCCTCTCGCTCTCCTCCTCTCTCTTGTCCTCTCTCTCTCCTCTCACTCGTCCTCTCTCTCTCCTCCTCTCTCTTGTCCTCTCTCTCTCCTCCTCTCACTCGTCCTCTCTCTCTCCTCCTCTCTCTTGTCCTCTCTCTCTCCTCTCACTCGTCCTCTCTCTCTCCTCCTCTCTCTTGTCCTCGCTCTCTACCCATCATATGTTTATTCTCCTCATTCCCATCATTCTTTATTTCTTTCTCCTATTGCCTCTCTCTCTCGCACTCTCTCACCCCTTCCCTCCCCCCTCTCTCCTACTCTCCCTCTCTCATCCTCTCCCATCTCCCTCTCTCTCTCGCTCTCTCTCTGCCTTTAATTGCCAGCCTCTTGTCAGTAATGTCTTTGTAGCGAACACATATCACACCCAGAGAATTAAAAGGTCCCAGCAGGACGGACCAAGGACAGAGCTGTCTTTAATTAGAGCCACTGTCAGGGGCCTGGATACCAGGGTACCAGGGTACCAGGGTACCAGGGTACCAGGGTACCAGGGTACCAGGGTAGGGGCCATGAGAGAGAGAGAGAGAGAGAGAGAGAGAGAGAGAGAGAGAGAGAGAGAGAGAGAGAGAGAGAGAGAGAGAGAGAGAGAGAGAGAGAGAGAGAGAGAGAGAGAGAGAGAGAGAGAGAGAGAGAGAGAGAGAGAGAGAGAGAGGCGGGAAGATAGAGGGGAGGAGAAAGATAAAGAGAAAAGGGGAGGAAGCGAGAGGGTGAGGAAAGGAGGGTTGGAGACAGACAGAAGAAGAGATGGCCAGAGGGAGGAAGATAGAGCGAGAACGAGGTATATGTTGACGTGGAGGGGACTCAAGAGGGAGAATAGAGAGTGACATATGGGGAGAGGAGAGAGAGGATGAGTGGGCGATGCAGGCTCTGACTCTCTGGTGTGCTTGAGTCAGGCCCTCCAGGGCCTCCAGACAAGGTGTCTGTGGAGGAGATCACAGACAGCACGGCCCAGCTGTCCTGGAGCCCCGGCAGGGACAACGGCAGCCCCATCACGGGCTACGTCCTCCAGGCCCGCACCGCCTTCACCGTGGGCTGGCAGGCCGTGGACACAGGTAACCTGCCTCTATCACGGCTGTCGGCTGGACGGAGAACGCCTCTTTGCTGAAATGTACCGCCTCCGGTGACACCATTGAGAATATAATAAAAACCAAAAGAATAATTATTAAATATTATAATGCATATATTATTAAAATGATTAAAAGTCGTAAATATATATCTAAACATTTAAAATAAAACAAACGTCCTTTAGTCATTCTTCTGGTTGTGCAACACCTATTTTAACACTTAGCGTCTGCTAAATGCTAAATTGACTAAATGTATACAGCCTCCCATTAAATACGCAGCGGGTCCTAAAGCTCAGAAGGCCTTCGTGTGCCAGGAAGCCGCAGCCAGTCGTCCCAAATGCTGGTGTCACATCGTGATGCCCATTCTCTTCTTTTTTTAAATATGAGGTCTGGTTTTGGAATGAGTCTGCTCTATGGGTCTGCTCTATGGGTCTAGTCTATGGGTCTGCTCTATGGGTCTGATCTATGGGTCTGCTCTATGGGTCTAGTCTATGGGTATGCTCTATGGGTCTGATCTATGGGTCTGCTCTATGGATCTGCTCTATGGGTCTAGTCTATGGGTCTGCTCTATGGGTCTAGTCTATGGGTCTGCTCTATGGAGAGGCTCTAGGGAGAGGCTCTACAGAGAGGCTCTATGATTCTGCTCTATGGAGAGGCT
>CM051002.1:1161831-1176831 GCA_027704905.1 Muraenolepis orangiensis
GCTCTTTGGTGTGCCATTTGTTCCTTATGAACAGATTGGGTCCAGCCAATTGACTCCACTTTCTCCAGAATTTGTTGACCTCTGCTTGAATACCTCGAAGTCTTTTGTATGGGTAGCCATCAAACTGGAAGTCTCCAGGGTCTCCCTTTGGATTGGCACGTCCTAAGAGCAGAGAATTTGGGGTGATGTACTCCACACAGTCTTCCCTGCTTTGAGTTCTTGCATCGATGGGTCTCTCATTTGCAAGGTTGGCTGCCATGAAGAGAAACGTTTGGAATTCTCCCCATGTGAAAACACCATCTCCACCAAGGTTGCTCAAGGCCTGTTTCACCATTTTGACAGCTGCCTCTGCTGCACCATTCCTATGGGGCGAGTCTGCAGGGTGGATCTTCCAAGACCAGTCTGTTCCATGCTTGGCAGCTTTGTCTTCAAGTTCAGATTTGTTCAGATGGTCCAGGAATTTGTAAAGCTTCTCCAGAGCAGGTTTGGCTCCCACAAAGTTAGTGCCAGGGTCTGACCACAGTTTCCTTGGGTGTCCTCTCAGTGAAGTGAACCTTTTATAGGCCAGCAGGAATCCTTCAGATGACTGGTCGCTTACAACTTCTGTATGTATGGCTCGGGAAGCCATGCAGCAGAAGACAATTCCCCACACTTTCAGTCTGGTTCTTTTCTTCACCTCATCCTTTACTTCATAAGGGCCGAACAGGTCCATGGTGGTAAATTCAAAGGGTGCAGCTGGCCCTGTTCGCTCTGGAGGCAGGTCAGCCATGATTTGTTGACACTGCTTTGCCTTGTTCTTCCTGCAAACCACACAGCTGTCAACCATTTTCTTGGCAAGTCTCCGGCCTTTTATCACCCAGGCTTTTTTCCTCATCCGGAGGAGGGTTCCTGCTACTCCCTCATGGTTTGCTTTGTGGGATTCTTGTGCCAGCAATGAAGACACCAATGCTTCAAATGGTAAAACTGGCACTGCAGTCTTATCTTCATTGAATATCTGGATTCTGCCTCCACAAACTAGGAGCCCAGAGTTCACGTCTTTGTATACTGCCAATCTGCTTAGAGTAGTGTCTGGGAAAACTATGCCTTCTTGAGCTGCAAAGAAGAGGTCTTCAAGTGCATCTTCAAGCTCTTTGCCCGTCAGCCCATCTTGCTTGGGGGAAGGTCCCTCCCACTTTGCCTGTTTGGGGGCCTTGCACTTCCTTTTGAGCCACTGCTTGGCAGCTCGACAAACCCAGGCGATGACTCTGACCAGTTTGGCCAGACTACTGAATCTTCTTATTTGCACCAGATCTTTAATCCAGCCAGTGGGCTTCCTTGTTGGATGAAGGGTTGGTTTTACCGTTTGACACAGACTTTCCTTGGTGATCAGGAGGTCTTCTTCCTGCCGACTTGCTTGTGCTCTGGTTAAAGCAGCTGAAAATGCCTTCCTTTGGAGTTTGTTTATATTCTCCCTGGCTTGGGCTGCAACCTCGCCAGCTGACTTTATAGGCCACTCCTCCACTGGCCACTTCAGGAATTCCGGTCCGTTTTGCCACGTGGCATTTTCTTTTAAATCTTCAGGAGTGCCCCCTCTTGTAATGATGTCAGCTATGTTTAGATCTCCACGGATCCACCACCAGTCTTGCACAGGTCCAGCCTTCTGGATTTCACCCACTCTGTTCGCAAAGAAAGTTTGGTACCCATAACTGTCTCTTTGAATGGCTCCCAGGACGGTTTGACTGTCAAGTAGATGGAACCATCTGTCGATCTTCAGTCGAGCATGCTTCTCCACATACTTCCTGATCCTGGCTGCAAAGACTGCGCCACAGATCTCAGCTTTTACAGCTTCTCCCTTCTGATCCAGGGGTGTCAGCTTGGCTTTTGATTCCACGAATCGAACTTCAATGCCATGACTTGTCTCCCATCTTAAGTACATCACAGCTCCATAGGTTTTGTCACTTCCGTCAGAAAATGTGATGCCCCAAGGTTTTCCTTCCCAGTCAGCTGGTGTGAGGCTTCTGTGGAATCTCACCTGTCCAAGCTGCACGTATTCCTCAAAAAGCTGTATGGCTTCTTCTCTGAGGCTTTCCGAGAGAGGTTGGTCCCAGGTTTCTTGGGTCAGCTTGCCACCCCCTCCCTCTTGGAATGCTTTCCTGACAAGAATTGCTCCCTTCTGTTTGGCAGGTGCAACTAGGCCAATTGGGTCGTACAGTCCAGCTACTTGGCTTAAGAGAGCCCTCCTAGTCAGTGGGTTTGGTGTTTCAGTTCTCACCTCTTCTTTGAGAAGATCTTTGCCAACTCTCATCTTCCTTTTCCTTTTGGAAAAGTTAACTGAGGTTAACATGTAGAGCTTGTCTTCATCCACTTGGTAGCCGATGCCCAGGGCTTTGTTGTCATCTTCCCTCATTTGATTTGGAAGAATTAAGGTTTTACCTTGTTCCTTTTTTGGGACTTCTGTCTCGGTTCCTTGCCTCCCACTTTGCCCTGACCGGATCCATGGTTTGAGGAAGAAACCTCCAGCTTTCAAAATCTCTTCAACTCTTGCTGTGATTTCATCAAGTCTTTCCAGGTCATTGTGGGAGGTTAGGAGGTCGTCCACATAACTGTCCTCTTCAATGACTCTGCGTTCAACGTCCAAGTGAATAAAGTCGGGCAGCCTTGCCGTTTCTCTCATAGCCAACTGAGCAATGCAACCAGCAGGTTTGTCCCCGATGTTGACTCTGGTGATGGCATATTCACTGATCTCCTCATCTGGGCTGTCCCTCCAGAGGAATCTGTGTAGATGCATCTCCTGCTCCTCCAGCCATACAGAGTTGTACATCTTTTTTATGTCTCCTAGAGCTGCATGCACACCTTCTCTGAACCTTAGCAAAACAGCTCTAATAGGGTTGAGAACATCTGGTCCCTTCAGAAGAAGATCATTCATGCTCACACCTCTGTACTTCTGGCTGCTGTTCCATACAATACGAACTGGCGTTGTCACTGAACGAGGGTTTGGTGCCACCAGGTGGCTTACGTACCACACTGGTCCAGTCCACTTGTCCATGATTTTGTTGGTGAGCTTTATGGCTGCGCCTCGTTCGACAAATTCATGGATTTGGGTTGCATATGCGACTTCCCAGTCTGGGTCTCTGCTCAGTTGCTTTTCCATCCTTAAGAAACAAGCTTGGACTGCATATTTGTTGTTGGGAAGAGAGGCAGGATCTACTGTCCAGGGATACCTTGCATCCCAGTGTGGAGATAGTGTGTGAGCATCCTCCTTCTTGTAAGTGAGGCCTTCTTTAATGATCTCAGCCTCCCTCTCCTCCGCCAGGGTCATTTCTTTTCCTCCTGGTGGACAGTTTCCACATCGACACCCTCCACATCTCGGCTCACATGCAGCTCCAATGCTGTCCCAGTGCCACCACTGAAGGAACTCACTGTTACTGGCAGCTGTAAACTTGGGTTGAGCCACATCCTCTTCCTGACGCCAGACTGCCTTGGTTGTTGGAGTTGAGATTTCTTTATACCTGACTGCTGCTGTCCTCATGGAGCGAGCAAAGTGCGTTCTGGACTCATATGCTGCCACTTCCACTTCTTCCAGCAAGTCAGGATGTGCTCCGCCGACAGTTTTCCCCAGTGGACCTTCCCACAAGACTAGGTCTCCAATGACCTTTAGTCTTTGGGGGGCAAGTCTTCCCTCTCGGTGGCTTATGAGAAGTTCAACTTTTTCTGGTCTTTTCAGTTCTTCTAGTTTGACCTCTGGGAAGAATTTGTGCAACTTCTCAGGCTTAATGACTTGGTTGACCTTGGCAATATCCTCCAAGCCGTAGCAGACCAGTTCATGGGCTCTCTCCGTCCCTTTAGGTGTCTTGATTCTGACCTTGAGGAGGTACCTTTTTGTGTTGACCTTCATTGTCATTCCACCGACTCCATGTACGACTAGGGTTATTTCCTCACTTCTCAAGCCCAGTCTTTCTGCAGCCTTATGGGTTATGTAGTTGGTGTCTGATGCCAGGTCAATTAAGGTCCCGATCTTCTGCCCTGCATTTGCAGTGACCTGCATCAGCATCATGATTACTGGCAGCTCAGAGAGCCCGTTTCTCTCCAGTAGCTCAGACTGGCCTGAGGTCTTGAGTGCCACTTTTGTCTTGTTAGTGAAAGCTCTTCTGCATCGATCTGCCATTTCTGGAGCAAGTTCAGAAAGGAACTCCTCCTGTTCCTCTGTGAGTTTTCCTTTACTTTTCATGCTGTCCTTTCCACCCTTTCCTCCACCTCTTTTAATTTCACCTTTTGGGCAGAGGAAATAATGGTGGTCTGGAGCACTGCCTCCACTTTTGCAGTCTTGGTTTCTGCACAGGAAATTGTCTCTGCAGTATCCAGTTCCATCATGGCATCCCAGACATTTGGTGCACAAGCCCAGCTTCTTCAACACAGCCTTCTTTTCCGGTAGCCTCATTCCTTTGAACTTTCGACAAAAGAAGATCTTATTGCTGTGTCCACTGTCACCGCAGACACCACATACATCATCAAGCTCTGGTCTTTTTGTGGTTCTTGTCAAGGCAATCTTTTTCTCATACCTCTTGTCTGAGCGATCTGAGTTCTCAATCTTGTCCACAATTCTCAGCTGCTCGAGTCTTTCCAGTATATCCTCTTGATTTTTCAAGAACTTCAGGAGCATGTCAAAGTGGGTGTCTGATGTGACATTGTTTTTGGGCTTGACCATGAACATCAACCAATCTCTTTTGATAAAGTCAGGCAACTTGCTTTCAATGGACTTAATTACCAGTGGGTTTTTTATGGCGCCAGAGTTTCCCAACTCTGCGAGATCTGCTAAAGCCTTCTCCACTGACTGTATGAGGTCAATGACCTTTCTTGGCTGGTTCCCCCTCACATGTGGCATCTTCTCCAGCTCCTCGAGGATTTCTACTGTGATGGTTAATTTGTTGCCATATCGGTTCTCCAAGACTCTGAACATGTCATTGGCAGTGGTGTAAGTAGAAAGTCTGAGTTCTTTTGAGATTTTGTCATCCACACTTTCCAAAAGCTGAATCTTCTTCACTTCAGGTGATCCGGATGGCTCTCCCTGGTTTTGCAGGCTTTCCCAGTCTTTCCTCCATCTGTGGTATCCTCTCTTGCTTCCATTGAAGATGGGTAGAGTGGTTGGCTTGATTCTCACTATGGGTGATGCCGGTTGGTGTTTTTTCACTTCTGAGCCTTGCTCCAGTTTGAGGTTCCGTGCAGTGGCAAATTCAGGTTTCCTTAATGCGAGCATGTTGTTGGATACTTTTAGGCCATTGACTCTTGCCTCCAATTCATCTTTTGAACCACCGGGAATCCATTTTTCCCATATTGACATTGCTGAAACGGCTTCATTTATCCTCCTGTCCAAGAGACTGAGGTGCATGTCGTACCCCTCCAAATTTGCACTTTCCACTGGTACATTATTGGTCTTTTCGTTTGCTGCTTCAGCTTGAAGTATTGCCATTGAAAGTTCATTCTTTCCATATCTATCCCACAGATTTGTTTGAACAGTGTCTTTTATCTCCTGTAGCTTTGCCTCCGCTTCTTTTAAAACGGCTTGAAAGTCAGCCTCTTGCTGTTCATTAAGCTCTGCTTCAGGATCATTGTCTTTTATGTCAGCTTCCAGTCCAATTCTAAAATCATCATTTGAGTCAAGCAGGTTCCTAAACCGGTATGAGAGTTTGATGAATTCCTCATTTAACTCCTCCTGTAGCATGCTGCTTGCTCCTCTTAATATGAAGTTGTATTGCCTTGTAAAGCTGCATTTTGCGCTGATCCTGTCCTTCTTCAGCAGCTCGACTGATTTCCCCAGGACCTCTTCCGCCATATCCACTTCCTCAACAGCTGTTCTTGGTCAGAAGCCGTTTATCTTCTGTCCAAACTGCTCGCAGTGGTTTTCAACTGTCAAGTCTTCTCTATATGTTCATAGCCAAAGGACACGAGGACAACTCTTTCTTCCAACGCAATCTTTTATTTTTCAACTTTGTCTTTTTCTTTGATTGGTTGGTTCAATCAGTAGGTTGAAAACCTTAAACACAAAGAACAAAAGGTTAACAACATTGCCAGTTATCAAAATAAAGTATATTTTTTAAACATTTTAAACAGTTTTTTCAAACATTAAATGTCTTAAACACAAAATGTCCTAAAACCCATCAAATGCTTTAAACCCAAATGAATGTCTTCAAATAACTAATGTTTCCAAATAATACATGTCTTTAAACATTAATTAAAGTCGACATTTTAAACATTTCTGTACATCAACTTTAACTTTTTTAAACCCAAGCAAATGCTGCAATGCAATGTGTTCCTTTTCATCAGAGTTGCTTGATCAATTAAATTCAAACATATGAACACATTCCAATCTAATCTAAAAGCAGCACATTATAAACTCAGCATTGCAACCATGAAATTAAATAAAATATGTACACAGACCATTGGCGTCTTTGGAGTGAACCCAGCAGCAAGACTTGGATCTTCTCTTCTTCTGTGAATTGTTTGGTGGTCTGACTGAGACTGAGACTCCACCTTTTCAGGTGCAGCTCATCAATCAATCAGCAGCCATTTTGCTGTTGCACTCAGGGAAGTGTAGTCTTTTTTTTTCCCCTCAGAGTAGGTGTTTGCTCTGTTTCTGAGTTTTGACTCTACAATGTGTCTCTATGTGTCTCTATGTCTCACTATGTGTCACTGTGTGTCACTATGTGTCACTATGTGTCACTATGTTCACTATATCTCACTATGTCTCACTATGTGTCTCTATGTGTCACTATGTGTCACTATGTGTCTCTATGTCTCACTATATCTCACTATATCTCACTATGTCTCACTATGTGTCACTATGTGTCACTATGTGTCACTATGTGTCACTATGTCTCACTATATCTCACTATGTCTCACTATGTGTCTCTATGTGTCTCTATGTCCTCCAGTCCCCAGGGTGTCCCCTCAGAGGGTGAGAGCCCTCAGTGTGTCTGCAGGTCAGATTGAGGTGATGTGGGAGCCTCTGCCTGCCGTCCCTCAGAGGGTCCTGGGATATGAGGTGAGGATCAGTGCATGGACAGGGCCATGTGGCCATATGGCCAAACACATGAGCAGGAGGATATTTTCATTCTCATCAGTCAATATCTGGAATTATCAAGATATATTCATATATATGAACTGTTTCTTTCAAAGGCTATATTTTGCTCTCATTTATCAAATTGTATTGGAAATAGAGAATTATATTGTGATCATTTTCATTTTATCGCCCAGCCCTCAGATAACAAACTACCCTGATGTCCCACAACATAATCACTTTCTTTTCTCATCGTTATTCCACTGACGCTCAGACATTTAGCCATTAGCCATTTAGCCATTAGCCATTTAGCAGACGCTCCCATCCAGAGCGCCTGAGAGGCTGAGAGCAATCAGCAGACAATCAAAGATGGAGTTGCTCCAAAAATGAGGGTTAGGGTTTAACTGTTTAAGAACCAGTTTAAGAACCAGTTTAAGAACTACAGCGAACTACAACATCACAATAACAGGCTCCATAAACCCCTTTAATACAGCCTTATGAATCAGACCTAGTCAATTCAATATAACCTACCAAACGCAGTGGGACTATTTGTCTTTATGCGGTATGTGGTCTTGGACACGTGAGACTTCTAAAGCAAAGTAGCCACACAGCAGTGCAGGACATAGTGTGTTACGCCAGTACACTTGGCAGAGGGAGCCTATCATAGTGTTGCAAGAGTATATTAAACACTGTTTAAACGCCCGCCCAGCAACCGATGTCATCACTCTGGGAAGGAGTTGTTATTCGAGAGAGGAACAGCTGGTACGCTTGGGTGTGCGGGGGGCACCTGAGCTTAGGACCCGATGCAAATGTTCAGCTCACACTAGACCGTCTTAGAAAATGCAAGAAGAGACAAACTGTATGTGGTAACAGATCAACGGAGAACCCCCCCAAAAAATGGACAAATGGACAAAAGCTACATAGGGATTTTCCCTTAAACGACCCTGACGGAAGCGGGATCCATCGTCGCTGTTAAGCATGCAAAGCAGAGCCCTGCTCTGCTCTCTCCCATCTCTCTAACCTCTCTCCCCTCTCTTCCTTTTCTCCCCTCTCTCCCTTCTCTCTCTCTCCCCTCTTTCCCCTTTCTTCTCTCTCTCCCCCCTCTCTCTCTCTCACCTCTCGACCATCTCTCTCTTCCCTCTCCCTACTCTCTCTCTCCCCTCGTTCCCCTTTCTTCTCTCTCTCCCCCCTCTCGACCATCTCTCTCTTCCCTCTCCCTACTCTCTCTCTTCCCTCTCCCTACTCTCTCTCTCTCCCCTCTCTCCCCTTTCCCGGTGCTCTTTCAATATCCGTCACCTCTGGGCCGTTGACACAAAGCGTCTGCTGGCCAGCGTCGCCATGGCGCTGGACACATTGTCCTGATAGAATGTGGCCTCATTTCACAAAGACACGCCCCCCTCAACACAGAATCTCAACTAGAACACCTCCATGTGTGTCCAGACCTTAGACTCCGCAGTTCCACCCAGTTCCACCCAGTTGCCTGCCAGATATTCCAATCCGGCATTGCTACATCAAACAGCGATATCTCGATTATCCAATGGGCAACGATTAGCCAATCAGCGCCACGGGCGGGTATGTTGGTCTCTAGTGATTGGTTAGGGAACATCGAATCCCCCTCCCCCACTGATCTGGGTTAGAGAGGAGGCGGTGTCAGACAGGATGGAAATGGTTGACAATTGTGTTTATCAGGCTACTTAAAGTGTGAAACTGACTCGTAGGAAAAACAGTGAATCCAAAATGTATTTGTTTACAGCTTCCAGATCTCATAAACAACATAGATGGCGGTGGCTGCGTTAGCGTTAAATGCAGTGTGCTGAGCATGGCGCTCTCTGCACCTCGCTTAATTGACAACAAATTGTAAAATGTTTTCTTGGCGTTATTGATGGAGTGTGTTCTACAATAATGCAGAGAGAGTCCCCAGGGCTGACTTTACATTTGCTTTCATTTATTTATTCAGTTGACTCCCGTGCCTGAATATTGAATATGACCCAGAGCTAGCATCCGATTACTTTATTTGCCTCATCAAATATCCCCACACCTGATGTTTTAATTGGACAGCCGGACCCCTGAAGACCCCAAAGGAAAGCAATTAGAGCCCGCCATCCGTTTAGCGCTACACATCCTGCTAGCGTAGCGCGCCACGGCGACATACAATCATTTAGCTGGGAAACGTTGTGAAAGTGAAAGTAAAAGCAGCAGATTCCCGGCTAAGCATCGTGATAAACTATTCCTATTTCTGAGACCGGCACACTGTCTATGGTGTGTCGTTTCCCAGCCAACGACCATGTTCATACCAACAGCATGCTCTTAAGAGGCTGAGCAAGTGGGAACCCAGTTGTGAACAAAAATGAATGATTCATCATCTCCCCCCCCCCACTACTGTAATACAAACAGTGTTTCAAACTGAGTGATGCATTTTAATAGCTGCTATAAAGACTGCTGTCACTCATGGGTTAGTGTGTGTGTGTGCGTGTGTGTGCATGCATGTGTGTGTGTGCATGTGTGTGCAAATTTGTGTGTGTGTGTGTGTGTGTGTATGTGCATGTGTGTGTACGTGTTTGTGTACGTGTGTGTGTGTCTGCATTTATGTGCGGGTATGCGGGTATGTGTGTGTGTGTGTGTGTGGGTGGGGGGGGGGGGATATGTGTGTGTGGGTGTGCGTTTCTGCATTCGCGTGCGTGAATTTGTGTGCGTGCATGTGTGTGGGAGTTTGTATATGTGCATTTGCGTGTGTGTGTTTTCATGCATGCGTGTATGTGGGGAAATGTGCGTGTGTGTGCGTGTGCGTGTGCGTGTGTGTGTGTGTGTGTGTGTGTGTGTGTGTGCGTGTGTGCGTGTGTGCATCAGGTGGTGTACTGGGAAGACGACACCAAGCCGGACACGGTGGGGAAGGTGCGGCTCTCCGGTAACTCCACCCTGGTGACGGTGCCGGGGCTCTCCAGTAACACCCCTTACTACCTGGCCGTGGCTGGCTTCAACACCGCTGGCTCTGGACCGCAGTCGGCCGCCATCAACATCACCACCAAGAAACCACGTGAGTCCCTCGTCACCGGGGAGAATAAGAGAGACCCTACCAGGCACAGAACCTTGTTTATGAAGCCCAGGTGAGAGGGGGCTCCCAGGTGAGAGGGGGCTCCTCCCAGGGGAGAGGGGGCTCCTCCCAGGTGAGAGGGGGCTCCTCCCAGGGGAGAGGGGGCTTCTCCCAGGTGAGAGGGGGCTCCTCCCAGGGGAGAGGGGGCTCCTCCCAGGTGAGAGGGGGCTTCTCCCAGGTGAGAGGGGGCTCCTCCCAGGGGAGAGGGGGCTCCTCCCAGGAGAGAGGGGGCTCCCAGGTGAGAGGGGGCTCCTCCCAGGGGAGAGGGGGCTCCTCCCAGGTGAGAGGGGGCTCCTCCCAGGGGAGAGGGGGCTCCCAGGAGAGGGGGCTCCTCCCAGGGGAGAGGGGGCTCCTCCCAGGTGAGAGGGGGCTCCTCCCAGGTGAGAGGGGGCTCTCCCAGGTGAGAGGGGGCTCCTCCCAGGGGAGAGGGGGCTCCTCCCAGGTGAGAGGGGGCTCCTCCCAGGGGAGAGGGGGCTCCTCCCAGGTGAGAGGGGGCTCCTCCCAGGGGAGAGGGGGCTTCTCCCAGGTGAGAGGGGGCTCCTCCCAGGGGAGAGGGGGCTCCTCCCAGGTGAGAGGGGGCTTCTCCCAGGTGAGAGGGGGCTCCTCCCAGGGGAGAGGGGGCTCCTCCCAGGAGAGAGGGGGCTCCCAGGTGAGAGGGGGCTCCTCCCAGGTGAGAGGGGGCTCCTCCCAGGTGAGAGGGGGCTCCTCCCAGGGGAGAGGGGGCTCCTCCCAGGTGAGAGGGGGCTCCTCCCAGGTGAGAGGGGGCTCCTCCCAGGGGAGAGGGGGCTCCTCCCATGTGAGAGGGGGCTCCTCCCAGGTGAGAGGGGGCTCCCAGGTTAGGGGGTCTGTGCCGTTGTTCTGCTGCTCTGGACCATATTTTCCCCCAAGAAGTTTCTCTTCCACCAAAATCCTCTGTGAACCGAATGTGTTCCCATGTTGAAATGGAAATGGAAAAAAAGGTGTTATATTTTTCTGTTGTTTGTATCAGAAAAACGATTTGAACCTCAAACTCGTTCACCGGTAGACAATGAATTTAAATTAAATAATAAGGAAAATTGTGGAAACACACTGGGGGCAAGATTCAGTGGTTTAGTTTAAAATCCGATATTCTGCAAATATCCCATAAAGCAATATGAAAAACGGTAGACACTAAAACGGCATTCGACCAGTGGACTGTTAACTGTATCCATATATGTATATACTATATATATACCCCCCCCAACCCCCCGTGTGATGTACCTGTCTGTGTAACGTACCTGTCTGTGGGCCTGCCCTGTGTGTGTGTGTTTGCAGCTCCAGGTCAGCCACCAGTCAATGTGGAATGGACCATGACTGGATCTCTGCTCACACTGCACTGGGACCCTGTGGTCGCCACGGAGACAGAATCCCCCGTCACTGGCTATATGGTACGACCCGAGCTCCATACCCACAGGGAAATACAGTACAGTCTGGTGGGTAGGGAGTCCGACTCCTGGCCAGCAGGCAGAAAGGTTCTGGGTTCAAATCCCCTCCAATTGCCTGGAGGCGTCCTCCAGCAGAAACCCCGCCTACAATAAGACAAATAACACCAAGGAGCTGGTAGAAGCACCTGCAAAACAAGACACGCTTTCATCCAAAACGTCTCGCTAACTGATATCAATAGAAAGGCTGCATGAATGCTTTAATTTGAAGTGTGTGTGTGTGTGTCCCAGGTGCTCCTGAAGAGACAGCGCTACAGTGACGTCGACATGGTCCTCACCAACCAGACCAGGCTGGAGCTCAACCTGCCAGCCAGCGACCGCTACCTGGTCCAGATCAAGGCTCTGACCCCAGGGGGAGAAGGAGTGGGCAGTGAACCCATCCATGTGCATAAATCAAGTGAGATTCCACCTGCTTACTTATACCTTGGCCAAGGCCAAACGAATTATAAAAGACATTGCCCACCCCAGCCACGAACTATACTCACTATTACCGTCAGGCAGGCGATACCGCAGTATCAAGTGTCGTACAAATAGGCTTAGAGATAGCTTCCACAGTCAGGCCATCAGGCTGCTGAACAAGGGCGTATAACATATAACAATGTATATTTTATTACATTGATTTATATATACATATTGCTCTTTTCTGTGCTGATTTTTGCATTTTATAAATTGCATTTTTTATTTTTATTTTATATTCTTTATTCTATTTTTATTCTATTTTTATCTATTTTTATTTTATCTTATTTTATAACTGCTGTCTGTCGTCGGGTATTGCACACAAGATTTTCACATCACTGCTTTATACTAAACTGTAAACTGTGAAGTGACAATAAACTTGACTTGACTTGACTTGACCTCTTCACCCCCCCCCCCCCACACACACACCAGGATAAAGCTTTGATACTAATGATACTTCCAGGACCAGAGAAAATGTGCAACGCTTCCCTTCTTTACAATCCTGCGGAAAAGGCGGAAAATAGCGCAGGTTGATGTCTCTGCCATCTCTGGCTTCTTATTCCTGGCCCATTGATGGTGATTCCACCTTGCATGGCGGCTCTGAGCTGCTTTTGATGTTGACTTTTCAGTCGGAGCTCATCTGCTCATTGGTGAACATCAACAGCGTCAACATCCTTTCGCCGTGTCTAGAGAGTTACGGCAACAAGGATGAAACGCACACACATTACCGCTTGGATTCTGGGAATCAAATCATATCATATAATATGATACATGCCATTTAGTGGACGCTTTCATCCAAAAAGCGTCTTCCAATACCATGAGTGCATACATTATTAGCAGGGGTCGGACCAGGTGGAAACCAAACCCCTCACCCGGCAGTGTTAAAGCTATTGAGCTACTCGGGGAATGGAACCCCAAACCTGGCAGTGTTAATGCCTTGCTCTAGCGGTTGAGCTTCACAGGACCACAAGGTATACAAAGGCTTTATTGTGAGATACAATTGTTCGTCTAGTTGTGAAAAAAAGTGAAATCCTGTTTAGTTTTGTTAAGAGCTCTAAAATGTCTTGTGTTGTTGTTGATTTCCAGGCATGGGCGCCCGGGGCTCAGGGGCTCCTGCTCTGCTCCCGCTGTACTCCTCCGCCGTCCTTATCAGTGCCCTGCTTAGCACCTCCTGGTGAGAGGCCATCCCAGCGCTCAGAGATCGCCCAGAGCCTCCTCCTCCTCCTTCCTTCCCCCTGCCCCCCCCTATCCCCCCCTATCTTCCTCCTTCTTTCCCTCCACTGAACCTGAGCTCCCCCTGTCACCCACCACTGGCTTCAGCAGCAGGTGCAGTCTCCCGCTGCTCCGCTCGGGAGTTGACGGACGGACGGACGAGGGGCAAACTGGATTGAACTGGACTGGCGTTGACTGGAGTTCACAGGAACGGAGTCTAGACTGGAGTAGACCCGGACCGGAGTGGACTGGAGCGGAGTGGACCGGAGTGGAGTGGAGCGGAGCGGAGGATGGAATGGATGGAGTTCAAAGTGTCGCCCTGCAACGTGTTTTTGTGTCAGGACGGTTCTTCCTTTGGGGGCGGGGATGCTGTAGAGACGTCGGTGTGCATGACCTGGTTCTGTTGTGTGTGTGTTTTTTAATGTCATAAGTGCCGCCATCGGTTTGGTTTTTTGATATGTTTTTTTGGGGGCCCACAAATATTCTTCTACTTGGAAGCGGTGATGATGTGGGGATGAGAGATGTTTGACGAGGATCTTTGACGATATACTAATGCCTTAAATCCATTTTGTACATACATACTAAAGGAGGTGGGAGGGATTCATGTTTTTAGGCAATCATTTCTTTTTTTGGAGTTCTGAGAGATTTTTTTTTGTCCCTCTGTATGATACCAAACGGTTAAGGTGTTCATATAAACACCTTTATCCCTCCCCCCTCCTCCCCCCCCTCCCCCCTCCCCCCTCCCTCCCCCCAATCCATGTGATGCTTCCATTTAAATCGATTTAATATTTTTCTCCAGCTGGGTCTATCGATGGGACCACACAAGGGTGTCCTCAGCCAATGGATCCACTGTGCCTCTCACATCCAACCCGTATTTAAACAGAGTTGGTCCTCTACGGCCCCCCGGGCTACAGACCCTCCCCCCTCCTCCCCCCTCCTCCCCCTCCTCCCCCCTCCTCCCCCCTCCCTCCCCATGCTGCTCATGGGCCCTGGCCATCCACTCCCTGTCTCCACAGCCTCTAAATAATAAATACCCATCAGCCTCTTGCGTCCAGAAGCCTGGATGAAGGTAGTGATTTCAGAGAGAGAGTGAGAGAGAGGGGAAGGAGAGAGAGAGAGAGAGAGAGAGAGAGAGAGAGAGAGAGAGAGAGAGAGAGAGAGAGAGAGAGAGAGAGAGAGAGAGAGAGAGAGAGAGAGAGAGAGGAGAGGAAGGAGAGAGGGGGAGGGGAAGGAGAGAGAGAGAGAGAGAGAGGGGAAGGAGAGAGAGAGAGAGAGAGAGAGAGAGAGAGAGAGAGAGAGAGAGAGAGAGAGAGATAGAGAGAGAGAGAGAGGGGGAGGGGAAGGAGAGAGAGAGAGAGAGGGGAAGGAGAGAGAGAGGGGAAGGAGGGAGAGAGAGAGAGAGAGAGAGAGAGAGGGAGAGAGGGGAAGGAGTGAGAGAGAGAGGGGAAGGAGAGAGAGAGAGAGAGGGAAGGAGGGAGAGAGAGAGAGAGAGAGGGAAGGAGAGAGGGGGAGGGGAAGGAGAGAGAGAGAGAGAGGGGAAGGAGAGAGAGAGAGAGGGGAAGGAGGGAGAGAGAGAGAGAGAGAGAGAGAGAGAGGGAGAGAGGGGAAGGAGTGAGAGAGAGAGAGAGAGAGAGAGAGAGAGAGAGAGAGAGAGAGAGAGAGAGAGAGAGAGAGAGAGAGAGAGAGAGAGAGAGAGAGAGAGAGAGAGAGGGAAGGAGAGAGAGAGAGAGAGGGGAAGGAGAGAGAGA